>JAQGAK010000331.1:0-93428 GCA_034696945.1 Lipothrix lubbocki
GCTTAAAATTAATTGAATTGGTAGTTGATTTGAAGTTGATAATCGGTATTTTTAGTTGTAGTTGTCGGAGCTCTACTGTGGTTACAACGAGTGTGATATACTTACATATACTTGAAGTATACTTACATATTCGTAATAAATTAGAAATATCTTTGGAGTGAAACGAAATGAGAATCTGTATTATCTATATAGTTAACAAGTTCAAAAGTATTTCTAATTTATAGTGATTCTTTGTTTTTAGTGCACCTTCTTCAAAGTAATCCCTATATAAGTGTGTTAGTATTTTTTGCATTATCCAACGACCACCTTTAGTGTTGCTTTCTCACCTAATATTACACGTACGTACATATTTTCCGACAGAGGCTGGACCTAAATTATTAATTGTTCGTCAGGCAGAGGACCAATCGAGGATTTTTCTAGGCGTCTGGAAAAGAGCTTTTCAGTAGGATTAAATTTTAGCTGGTATGTATTATACCTTTCTACGTTTGTGAATGTCTGTTCAGTACCTTATTTGCTTTCTCGGGTGATATACGGTTTATGTGCTATTTTAGTTTTTAGTAGTAGACATTTCAATCTTTGTAAACTTCTACGACCTATTAGGATAACATCTGTACGTTATAGTACTACGAGTATCTAAACATGGTTGATATAGAATTTATTCCTGTACGCTATATACTTATAGCTCACGTTCTTATGAAATTGAATTCATCCTTTAAGACTTAATTGAAGCTATTTTTTAACGATTTGCCATTTCTTTACAGTAACATAAGTACACCATGGATGTTATATTGTAGTAAAAGTTTACTCTACTAAGAATGTCTGTCTGTAGGAACACTGATAAGTGAAGGCAGAAGGCTCGCTTGCTTGGTTGGCACAAATTTATGATTTTAGTTTCATTATTTTTGGAACTCTGTGCAATGCAACGTACTTACGTGTTTGTATAAGGCTTCTGCTGACTTTGACATTGACGTATTTATTAATTCCTAGCCATTTTCCCAAAGCCTCTCCCTGTATCCACGCGATATTAATATATCCCAGGAGTAGTAACGCAAAGGTCATTTATTATTCAAAAACTTTGAAAGTTGTCTCTCTGGGTGGAATAACAAGTGGCAAGATTTTTGTCCTAGTAAAGGAGAAATATTTTGATTCAGCAATATAAAAGTAATGTGTATACTGTATATTACTATACTATACTAGACTTGCCTTCCTGTGACTTCTGTCGTAGTCCTATACCTTTTGTATTCTAAACTGTATACGGCCGTTGAATTTTTTGAAAGGTTTAAGGTTTCATGCTAAAACATGACGACGATGATGTAGTTTACTCTTTTAGGCTTAAAAAGATGCGAAAGCAGAAAATATTTAGTAGTCCCTGGCTGTTGAGTTAAGACATGATGAATGAAAACAAGAAACTAAATAATTTTCAACAACAACAAGGCATTGTATGTTATGTGAGTTGAGTTGAGTTGAGTGTGTATATACGAAACGAAGGCAAACATTTATTCGGCAAGTTGGGCTTGGTAGAGTCTCGGGAATGAATTAACAACTGAAACTGCTACTGCTACTGCTACACTAAAGAAACGCTCTTATTATGTTTTACGAACAGACGACAGTATACTAGTGGTACGAACGACCAACATCTGGCGTTAATGTGAATACCGCTTTAAGTTACACATGCATTTGGTTTCAATCTGAAGCTTTCTTGTGCACTTTTTTCACGGCTTCTTTTGCATTGTCACATTTTTTAATGAGATTGTGTATGTGTATATAAACATGAGTTTAGTGCAATTTACATACAGGAGGGCATGCATACAGAAGTAGAATCATCGTTTTCTATGCCTACTGCCACATGGTATTTTTGTAAGAAATGACTTAGTTTTCTCTACATATATTATATATGCAAGTTGAACTCACAATGATAATTAGTTAGGCAAAAGTACAGTAGGATGGTATAGGCTTTTTTCTGAGTGAAATCCGTAAATTTCGGTTCTAAAAAACACCTTGGCAAGAGGAATATAATAATAATTAAGTACGTATGGCCTTTTATTGATATAGTGCATCGTTTCTCTTTTCATCACCTGTAAACTTAAGAGAAGACATGCTCCTGAGAATTTGTCTCAGCTGCACACTTTTATTAGTTCTCTGCTATATAAGAGTGGAATCATCATTTATGGCTCAAGTTTTTATAACTTGGCTTTTGCTTGTTGTACATTACGTGCATAAGTGCCGACACGTTGTTACACTAACGGGTTATTTTACAGACAATGAATGTGTTTATGTAGTTTTCTGTCGTCAAAGGTGTTTTACTGTAATTCTTCTAAACATTGATGTTATTGCTACACACTGACGACTGCACACCCCGAACTATTTTGATTTTTCCTCTTCAAATGTAATTATAGTACCTATAATAATAAGTTTCATGTGATGACAGTGTCTTCTTTTGAAACTCTTTCAGGATGTATGCCGAGCATTTGTGGAAAGGTACTGTACTCGTCTCTCTGAATTGCCAACGAACCAAATAACCTGTGGAACAGTTCTTAGCTGGTTGGAGGTAAGATGATCTTGTATTGTGTTAATTGTAGTAGCAAATTTTCTCATATATGTAAATAGTTTGATACTTCCAACTCGTGAGTCGGGCTTTGTTGGAAATGTCTTGTAAATTCCCAGCGTACAATGATTATATATGACTTAAACGTTGAGTAGTTAAGTTATTTTGGAGCTACATAAAATAAATACACATTACATATACTTATATTAAACTTGGATATGTAAAGACTTATATTTCACAGATAACTTATTTCAGGAGTTAGCAGAACAAGTATTTTGTCGATCTAATTTTGAAAGTAGAGTATGATAAATATTTTAAATCATATTCTATTATAAAATTTTGAACCTCAGTCGCTGAAAGGTTTAGAAAATTTTAAAAATAGCATTAGTTACATTATCTGTCAGTTTTTGTTTTGATCTAAAGTGATCGGGTTTCTAATTAGTCTGCTGAAGTTGATTTGTTGTATAAATAGACATTTCAGTAGTTTTCTTGAACTCTAGGTAATTGGCTGATCGCAATGCTATTTTCGTTCTAAAATAAACTATCATATAAACTTTAATGTTTACGCTGAGAAATATTTACGGAGAAAATCAGTTAAAGAAAATTGAAATAAAGTGTTAATGAACCCTGTCAATCAGCGATATAGAGATTTGTCAATACAGTTTTACTGTCAATATTGGCGGAAATGAAATCATCAAAATTAAACGTCCGCCCTTATGCTATACTACTATCTGTTACGAATTCTGCCACAGTTCTCCATTAAGTCATATTTTCTTTTTGGCCGGAAGCCTACAAACACAAATGTGTACAGATTATGATTACTAACCATGTGCGTAAAGGTTATGCTAGGTAGAAAGTTCTAGTACCGTTGAAATTGATAATATAATGTAAATAATAAATATTTTTCAGTTGGATAACCGGGGTCGACACATCGTTGCTTCAGATGATAGCGCTATCAATACGCCAGCTGTGGCTGCTGCCTGTGCCCTTCGCAAATATACAGCTCAAGCTACGGACGAAATTTCTTTCGAGGTGATGTTTTGCTTTTTTTATTACATATTTGTGTACTTATAATTTAATGCGTTTTATTTGAATGATACATAATAAGTATTAAGTATATTACTATACAACTCTCTGTGTAAAGCTTCCTTACTTTATCGCAATATCCTGAATGAACTCTAGAAAATTGATTAAACCGGTGGAGGTTTTTATGTCTCCTCTAAATCATTCTATGTACTACTAAACTAACTAGTAGTAGATCTGTTGATACAATCCAAATATAATGTATTTCGAGGTTCACCTTTACACATGGATAGTTACTTTCTGAAGATATTTGATTGTTGCAGATTATACAATACACATGTATACAGTATTATGTAGAGTGCTATACTTACAGAAGTGCTGAAACTTCCATTCATTTGCATACTTAAACAATATGTATAAAAGGACTATACATCGTGCATGCATTATTACAACAATGTTCTCTTGGGAAAGGATTTGCTACCATTTCTTGGTATTAACCAAGGTTATTGTTGCACAATAATAATAGTCTTTAGTCTCTTCAGTAGTAAATACTTAAATACTTGGTTGAGAAATGCGATAATTATTATTGACACTTTGCATTGTTCCTAAAAGGATTATTTACCCCAGCATTTTTTAATGTTTATTGGAAATATTCCTTTGGTTTAAATACCCAGAGATCTTAATCTACTTAACTTATACTTCTTTGCTGTCAGATACGCACATATGTACTAATGTGCCTCATTGACTTCAAGTTTTTGAAGTTTTGATTTTGAATCCCATACTCCTAATATACATGTACAGATAGTATGTTATATGTGCATTTACCATATCTTTGCATGTAATTATACCTTTCATATAGCGTCGGATGACTAACCCTAAACTTGATTAGAATATTAACAACCATGTAGTAATTGAATATTACTTCTAAAATGTAAGTTTAACATGATTGATCAAGTATACATAGGATTTCTCTTTCAAAAGTCTGTCATTTTGTAGTATACATTATAATATGTTCATTCATACGTCTGTGTTGTGTGCTGTTTTAAAATGCACTAATAAGTGGTTATTTAGGCTGTATTTGTAAGTCTCACTTCTAACCCCAATATGTACACACGCGCACTTTTGCTTATCATTAACTAATTACTAGTGACTGTAAGTTATTGAGCCCGGTTGAAATCATTAACTTACATTTGAATACATTATAACCATTCATTCATCCCGCAAAAAAAACATTTGTACGTACTACATTATGTACATAGATGAACATTCACGTTTACGCAAACCTTTACTTACTTGTAAATAATTTATTCGCCTATTATCGTCAATCGTGTTTAAATGTTTACCTAGAGATAGGTAAACATTTAAACACGATCTTTCAAATCTGTATTCGTGTGTTTACTGTACTAATCTGTCTCTATGCTTTGAGAACATACATACATACTTATGTGTTTGCAAAGATGAAAATAATTTTGAAGCCATCATGAAAAGAGGCAAGGGGGTGTAACGGAACCAACAAAATAAAAACTAAAATATACTTACGGTTAATTTTGATTGTAATGTTGAATAGGTGGGCGACATGATTTCCGTGATTGATATGCCTCCACCGGAAGAAAGTATTTGGTGGCGAGGGAAGCGTGGATTCCATGTTGGATTCTTTCCTAGGGATTGTGTTCAGGTGAGTATATATAGTGAAAAATAATATCTAAAAATTGCTTAATTTTCGTTTTTAACCAGTTCTGTAGGATTACTTGTGTATTATTAAGTTAATCGTTATATGGAAAATTGTAAAATGCCTATGGTAATTATCCACCGAGGTAGTTTACTAATATATGCTTAAAAGCTGCATACTATCCTTAATCCTTGATGATGAAGTTACAAAATAATTTGAAGCATAACGGATTGAAGGAAGCGAACAACTTGAATTTTCTTATTCACACAAAGAAGTCAAATTAGTCTATTGTATCATTTGTTGAAGACAGAGTTTGTTCTATCGAATGATGATTTGAGTGCTGATTACATCTTCTATCTAACACAACATAAAAAATCTTTTGTTATTTAATTTTGAAAAGATGCAACAGCAGCAGAATTTTTGCGTGAACATACTACGTGGTCGTACAGTATAATGTCTGTTGTTTGAATTGTTGCTTATATTTTTGTAAGGAAAATAGGGATAATGTAAATTGTAAGGGATTCAACGGAAGCAATAATAATGGCATTCACTATAACATTATTTTTTCTTTTCACTTTCCTTCAGGTAATTGGTGATAAAGTCCCAGCAAGTTTACCCATTGTATCATCAACCCGGAGGCTACAAAGACTTTCGGTCTCATCTACTAACTCAGCATCTGTGCCTGCTAAACCGGTGCTAAGGAAACATGGAAAACTTATCGCTTTCTTCAGGTTTGATCAAATAGTGTCACTGATTTTTAATAATACCATGACTTTAGAGTAATGACGCATAATTATATTGAACGGGAAATCTTGTCTTGTGATATCGGCCTCCGTGGTGTTGTCGACGAGAGATTTTTATTGTGTGTCTGTAGATAAGGAATAATATGAAACTGTGCGTAAGCAGAGTTTATTTTACTAAGTTACTATGTATGTTTTTCCAAGTTCTACAGTATACTAAAGAGGACTTTCGCAAAAGTTAATGCTTTTCATCATTGTAAAACTGTCAGTAGAAAAGAAGTGATGAAGCATTGTACTGATTAATACATTGTAATACGCTTCAGTTGAAGCTATATAGGATAGAAAGCGGGGGCTTTTTTATGACCTAATATAATGATAACCACAATAGTAAGTATGTGAGTGAGTGAGGAGTACTTGTGCAAGGGGGTATATGTATGCACGCTGATAAAAATATATAGTGTTTGTGAGGAAAAGTTATTAATTAAAATATAGTTAGTTACTCAGCGCTTTTTGTTCGCAGTCCACACATATGATATAATCACGGTTAAAAGCCGCAACTGTCATTTTTAATGTAGTATAGTAGAGTGGAGGGTTAATGTATTAAAAAGTTGAAAAAAGTTATCCACATGGACACAGCGCACATATAATAATAATACTGGGCAATTAAGTAAACCCATTCGAGTTCACTGAGCGGAGTAGTGACGTTCAAAAGTTGTTATTTATGCATTATTAATTTTTACTATGTCTGTGTTGTTGCGTAGGAGCTTTATTCTGTCTCGGCCATCAAGAAGGAGGTTGAAACAGACGGGGATACTGCGTGAAAGGGTCTTTGGCTGTGACTTGGCAGAGCATCTTCTAAATTCTAGCAATGAAAGTAAGTTATTACATGTATACTTCTACATTTTGGTACTCTTAAAATTGTACTGATTATGAAAGGCATACATCTAGGTGGTTTATAATTTTCAAATTACCATTGATGAACGGATATGAGGTTACTATACTACAACGCGTAGGAACTTAATTGTGTAAAAATAGTTTCATAACCATTGTATTTAACGCAACCTACTTATTCAAAGTGAACCTAATTAGTTTTTACAACAATTAGAAGTCGCCGATGAACTAAATTTGACTATAGTGCTAAACAGTGTTCATACACAGTAGCTTTTAGTATGATCTCAAACTCAATGTTAGTGTATGTATGTATGCTTTGTAGTTTAAGTAAATATATCTTGTTTAGCTTTTTTTTTTATTTGTTTTTACTATTTATAAATCATCAGACAACAAAAGCTTTTGATGGTTAAAACATCCTTCAACATCAGGTTTTATTGTTTGGTTCGTTAAATCTTTGGTAGTTTTAACCTATTGCGTACACACACACATACTCTCCTGGGGCTATTACAAATTTTCAATGTGTAACATAATGAATTATGGAAGTATGTATACCATTAGCCTAATGTATTTTATTTGAAGTTTATTTACATACCTCAATGTGTTACAACAAATAGTAGGATGATTTAAGTATCTAGTATCTACACATGATTCAACAATCTAATTCTGGTCTGATCTTCTCGTATGATGAAAATTTGTACCTTATCCTATAGAGTGATGTACTCATTACTTTATGGTTTATCTATCTTTTGTGAACTAATTTTGCATTATCTAGATTTATTCTGTATAAGCCCTTGGCTCATAGATTACAATGCACTTTGAATTCCTGATATGGATCGAGTCTATTAAGTAAATATTAGATTAATGCAGTCAACAGTAAGTGTTAAAGGACGTGTGGTTCGTTTATATATGGAATGTTACTAACAACTTTATCAAATTGACTTTGTATAGTTCCTGCTGTTCTCAAGTGCTGCGCAGACTTCATTGAAATGCATGGGATTGTTGATGGGATATATCGACTGTCTGGCATTACATCAAATATTCAAAAACTGAGGTAAGAATTTGTAGTTTGGGAGCAACAAATTTTTAATTTTTGGGAGAGAATACTATACACTATTAGTACAGCAGCTGACGGCGCTTACGTTACTATGAGTGGCACACATATGAAATGTAATTTTGTCGGCAAGGTTTACTTATACAGCTGATGGTCACCACCACACAAATGAAAGACATATAAGGGCAAAATACAAGGAAAATACGACGCTATATATTTCAGGCCTTTCTGGCCGTGGCAAAGAATTATTGGGCTTTGCGCCCATCAAATTCAAAATACAACAAGAGTTGTGATTGTTATGAAACGTACTCATTTAATTTACCTAATAAGCTTTTTGACGGGGTGATCATCATACTTTTAGACAATTTTGACATCTACTGAGAATTATGTCGTATGTACGTTTATTTTAGAATTTGATGAAATGTCACAAGTTGTATATTAAAAAACAAGTTTTGCAGTACGGAATATGGGTCTGAACTTGAGTATTCCTGGACTGAAAGTAAATGTATATGGCAAAGGTGACAGTAAAAGTGAGATTCTCAACGAGATTGTATAAATAGGACTTGACAGGGCGATTTGTGGAACGAAATTTACTTGATTTGATAGTGCCTTGATATAGAACGGAAAGCGAATGTACTTGTGTATGTAAATGTATAGATTAGATACTTACTTTATTTAAGTGTAAACGAAATATCTCCAGTAGAATCCATGGTGCGTAATGAATGTTTTTGAAACAAGCTTGTGTGTATGTGTATGTCAGAAATGCATTTGATGAGGACAAGGTGCCAAATTTGGAAGAGGACGAGGCCATTAAACAAGATATTCACGCAGTGTCATCCTTGCTCAAGATGTACTTTCGAGAACTACCCAATCCTTTGTGTACCTACCAGCTGTATGATAAGTTTGTGGCAGCCGCTCAAGCTTCGGATGTGGATCGCCTTTTTCGAATGCGGGAAGTTGTTCATGAGTTACCACCTCCACATTACAGGTGTTCATTGTGCTCACTCTCTTTTTATCTTTTGATATCATTCCTATTGCATAGCTTTTTTTAATCCTGTAGTAGAAATAAAGGAATTCCATATATACCTATGAATGCCACTGTTCCTGATTTAAATGAAAAATAATTTGCGAATTTACCACCCAAAGATCATGTAATGGTGATATATCTATATTGATGCTTTGGAACTTAAAATATAAAATGAGTTTATAATTTTATATGAGCCACATCCTTAAAATCACGTTTATTTCTGCTCTTAAATTTAAAGTGCAAAAGATATAAAATATTAAAAAGGTTATATATTATTACG
The DNA here is from genome assembly GCA_034696945.1 of Lipothrix lubbocki. Classification (NCBI taxonomy): domain Eukaryota; kingdom Metazoa; phylum Arthropoda; class Collembola; order Symphypleona; family Sminthuridae; genus Lipothrix; species Lipothrix lubbocki. Next base: position 9,227 of record JAQGAK010000331.1, read on the forward strand.
TGATTATAAAATTTACAATATTTTATCACAAGAAGAAGCTGTTTAAGTCTCCTATATATGCTTATATTACATAGCGGATCATGAGAATACAGCTTGATTGTTCTATGTGCATGCAGTTTTCGTTTGTATGGAAAAATCTTGTCCTACCTCTTTCTACAGGATGTTAAGGATATGTAAAAAACTAGAGGCTGTTTATCCACATGTGGTTATTATTTCTAACAATTGTTCAACCAACAACATGAACTTATACTAGTTTTTTGTGTATGCATTTGGCCTTAGAACTTTGGAATTTCTTATGAAACATTTGGCGAGGGTAGCGAGCAGAAGTAATGAAACAGGAATGACACCGAAGAATATGGCCATTGTTTGGGCGCCCAACCTAATTCGTTGTAAGGAACTGGAGGCTGGAGGCGTTGCAGCACTTAAGGTAGAATATCGCCAAGTTTGTTGTTTTTTCTGTGGAATTATGTGGTAGCCGTATTATGTTACTTACTTTACTATTCTAAACAAAACTCAAGGTACTTATCTGTACAGATAAATTCAACCACAGAGATATTTATTCTTGTGCGTATTTATGTAAATCATGTTTTACACTTCCTACAAAATAATAAAATGGAGATGTCTCAAATGGCTGCTGGAGTAAAAGCATCTAGGTGGTAGGTAAATTGAATATTGAAGTTACTAATGTAAAATGTATGTAGGTATGCATGACCTGAAATAAAGTAGAATCCTAAATGTGTTTCGATAGGGGATAAATGATACGGAATTGTTTCCTTTCCTTTTCGTGTAAGTATGGTATCGTATAACAGAATAATTGCTATGAATTAGTATTATTAGTATACGTTTTAGCAGTTTTTCTAAGGTTAGATACTCACATTATAAGTATGCTAACCTGAATATAGGAATGTAAGTGTTATGAAGATGATTCATGACTTAATTTGGCCACTATTGATACTTTACTTAAGTTCATACACATTTGGCTGACATATCCCTGTAGGTTATGAAGCGAAGTAATGTTTCGTGAGTTCTGGAATATCCAGGGGGAGATGGAAGTTAAGATACATAAAGATATTGTTATTGTTATAGTGCTATCTTGGGTAATGTTTTATAATGTTAAAATAGCTAGTTGAAAGTATCAGGTATCCAATATTTTTCTAAACATCGCATAATATGAAGATCAAAGCTATTTTGTTCATCATACAGAGTTATGATGAAACGCTTGCTGATAAAATATTATGAAGCGTCATTGTGTTTATGTCTGCAATTGCAGCAAGCGGTTGCATTATATTTATATTGGAAAGAAGGAATGCTAACGTGATATGTTTGTTTGGTTGGATACCTACACATATAAATATGAAGTCATAATTTAAACACACTAACTGAGTATATGTTTCTGCAACGGAATGACAAAGTATTCTCAGTTGTAATGATATGTGAATATATTTTAATGTTGATGAAATGTATTATGCTTTATATTGCGTTCATTTATATTAATGTGCTTATTTCATCTTTCACAGGGTATTGGAGTTCAAGCGGTAGTAACCGAGTACCTTGTCCGTCATGCAGATCTCATTTTCAATGACAAGCTTCCAACAAATTTGCCACCCACCACAACATTAGTGACCCAACGGTCTGCATCTTCATGCAGTGCCATAGGCCGACCCAAATCTCTTGCAATATCATCAACTATTCGACTAATGTCCCTTGAGGAAGCTCAGGACAAAGCAAAAGATGATAGAAAATATATTGAAGTGGGTGGTGGACCATCTTCTTTACCACCAAAGTATCACACAGTGATAGATTTGCCAGGTCGTCGCTCCACTCTGAAAAAGAAGAGGTCACCTATGGGTTGGAGGCATTTATTTTCAAGAAACGGAAGTTTCTCCAAACCACGCGCGTCCAAAGTTCCTACACCGTGTGAAATTTCTGCCGTGGTAATGATTATTACATAACTATGAAGTACCATTAATGCAAAACATTTTACTGTCATTGGTAACATTGGTCATTTTGGCCAATGTCCAAAGATATTTTCGTTGTATTAATTGACAATCATTGTTTCATTCAGATGAGCAGTATGCCAGAAGGAATGATGCCACAAAGTCTACAATCTGCAAAGGTTGGAAGACTTCGTCCAGTCAAAAGTGTAGAATCTCTAGTCTCATCTCCCCTCTACCTTGGTCCCATGGCTTCCAGCTCTGGACTTACTAGCATTTCGAATGCCTCTGATAATCGACATCAATCTTTGGATGAATCAGAAGCACTAATTGACCTTCAAAATAAATTAGCTGCTTCCAAGTCAAGTCCCGCAACCCCGGTTACAGACGTTCATGTTGTGTTCCATGCACCTCCACAGCCCAAACAAATTATCAAGACTCTTTCTACCGAACCTCGGCCATTACAAAACCCCAAAACGCACAATCGGTACAAAAAATTGATAATTCTTGACCGTGATACACTGACGATATTTTGACACACTTATAATTTAGGGAATTTAGTATGCTTGAATGTACTCACGCTCACCATATATTTTTGGCCATTTTCGGTGCTAACTTTAACGCAACGCTACTAGATATATATACACACACTGAGTACCTCCCTAAAATAAATAACTTTTATTATATTTTATTCTTGCTTTAAGTTGAAATTCCGGCGTAGCCTTAGTTCGTAGACTGATTTATTTTTTCCGTTCTTGAACAGGTCTATATCCCACGATTCATATTTTGAGTTTGGTGAGTTTCGCAATGGAAATAGTGTGTACATTGACGAGACGCTCGAAGAAGAAACAATGTCCCAGGAATCATCAAAATTATCACTGGATAATATCAGTAGCAGTGGTCTTGACAGCACTAACACAAGCCCCAGAAAAGATTGTTCCTCTGGTGGCTTTGGCGGAGATACCGAATCGATCACATCCAAATCTCATGGAAATAGTTTTCGAAGTCCAATCACACCTCCTCCCAGTGCTGCTTCCATCCGTGCGCCAATGAATGATAGCTTTACAAGTGCAATTTCGTCCTCTAGTGACGATTATTTGTTTGTGAATGAAATGGATGATAGTATGCTTCAAAAATCTCCCCCTCTTAGACCCCGGTTAAAACCAAGTAAATGGAGAGACTCTGTAGTTGTTGGAGAGGATTCATCATCGTCCGCCTCCGTTTACGCTGGTCCCTGTAGTAATTTGGGCGAAAATAACGTGACTTCTAACATAATTCGCTTTAAAGACTCATTCGAGCTTCAAGAAGAGCCGGAATCCTCTCAGTTTTCGTTTAAACCTCTACGACAAAGCAGTAGCAGTGTTGCATCTAGTAAATACGAGCTGGACAAAAATTCTAGTGTGGATGAAAGTTCAACGGAGTCAACCCCTGGAGAGCATTATGCTGCTATGACAAACATAATTTATTCCCCTCTAGTTAATGAAGTTTCTTCTCCAGCTACAACTTCTTCGTCCTGTGAACAGCTAGTTGTCAAGTGTAATCCAATGGCTATGCAAACAGCTAGTTTATTCATATGCCCATTATACGAAGCAGGTGTTCAAAGTTCTGAATTATCTTCTGATCCCGAGGAAAGTGCTACAACTAATTCAACTGGTGCATCCCAGGCAGGAACTGATTCGGATGTAATCACGACGCCTGTAGCATCCCATGGTGCGGAAATATCTACTTTTCCGCAATATGAAAATATTCCTCAGGCACATATGGAGGAGTCTGTTGGGAACATTATTGACTCACGTTTTAAACCAGAAGAAGAAATTAGAGTCTCTTCATCTCTCACTCATGAGAAACATCTGTACCAAAACGACCGTGTGTATCAAAACGAACCAATTGAATTCGTTGTTCCTTCACCAACGTCGGCCGTTTTGAGTCAAGAAAAGGAAGAAGGGGCTGGGCAAATTCCAGAATCATTTGATGAAGACCTTTATGGTCAGCATTATGAGAATGTTAGTGAAGATGAAGAAGTGGAAAAGGCTAACAATTACGGGGGCTCTAATATTTACGAAGATATTGATGACGAACAATCATTACTGCCTTCAAAACCTGTTGTACCCCAAGATAATAGCTGCTACGAAACGGTCAAAATTTCTAGTCGACCTGAGTCACGCCTCCCAATATCCCCGTTAGGGTGTGCTAAAGAAGAAATTGGCGAAGATGAACACAGTGATAATGAAGTAGAAGCAACGTACGAGAGTGTTCAGTATTCAAGAAACGACGAGAACCAAATGATTGTACACCATCACTATGCAGAGATTGCGGAGAAACCCGATGTTAACACATATACAAACTATGCCACTAATTCCCTGAAACCCACACAGTCTTCTGAAGAATCTAGTGAGTCGCATTCACAGACTGAAGATATCGTAACATATTTGGAGGTTCAAACACCAGGTATCCTCAAGTTGCGGTCCGACAGTGTGGATGAGCAAGAACATATTCAGGAAGAGCAGTTTTCACCCACTCAACCCACATCACTTGTAACCAGTCCAGTGCAAGATCAAGAGGAAATTCGACATATAGATAGTCCTATTATTGTGGACAATCCTCTGTACGGAGTTGAGCCTGCGGTTACCTCAAGCAATGTAGATGCCTTCCACAATGTCCCAACTAAAAATGTTATGGATGAAATTAAATCGCCTGAAAAAGGGAAAAAAATTCTAGGGCGGTGCAATAGTGCACCATTAACAGGAGAGTTGGGATTCTCAGACATGGCCCTTTCCATACCTTCTCATTTTGACGATGATGACTTTGACGATTTAAAAGATATTAGCATTAAGAGTGACAGTGCTCTAGATGAAAAGCCAAATCTGACCTCTGGTGTCCGAGGTGAAAGAGATGTTAGCAAAATTGTTCTCTGCAAACGACTTTCCGAACCATCATTATTGTTTGCCCAAAATAGCAATGTACAAGCTAAGGGCAAGATTGATGAGCGTGTGGCAGCTTGGAAAATCGCTGATGCTAAACGCTTGGCCAACCGAAAGCAAAGTGTCAAAGAATTATTAAATAAATTTGAAAATACTTCAGGTGATTGCAGCAACAACAATAAATGTGGTATAAATCAAAATCCACCAGTAGGAAATAACAACAACGCAATAAGCTCTAGTCACGAAACTGGCCCAGGATTGCCACGACCAGATTCAAAGCAAAATATAAATTCCGTTTCCAACAACAACTTTGTAAAAATCAACAATAATAGTAATGTCCGTGGAAGGAATGGGAACAGTGGTAGATTTCAACATCATAGGTTCTCCATGGGAGACATTCTTATGTCACAGTCAATGACATCTGCTGATGAAATGAGCAACATGAAATCTACAGCTAGTAACATGGTCAGATCTGATACATTTCCGGAACTCAGAACGGAGGCTTCGAAGGAGAATGAGCACAGCGGGGATATTGGCAGTTGCCCCCACTCTTTGTCCGAAAATGGTTCGCCATTGGGTAAGTTTAGTTTACTTATTACTCGTCCATTGTAATACATTTTAAATTTTTTTTTTAATTTCATTTATGAGACTTCTTTATCATATAGTGGCGGAGAAGGTGCAGCAAGCTCTTCGTGTCGCAATGAGTTCTGTTGATATGAATGATCCGAGCACTCGGGAGCGAATCGATAAATATAAAGAAGAACGGCGTAATTATTTACGACAGAAAATTAATTCAGAAATCACACAAAAGTCACCGTCATCGGAAAGTAAAAGTTCTATTTGCTCTATGAAATCTCCGGATAGGGATAGCATCTCCTCCAATGACAGCGTATTCACAACGGCTACGGTTAAAATCATTTCGCCCACTGAGACAATGGGAAATGTAAATGCAAATAGGTGTACTGAGTCGCCGAGAAAACGTGCATTTTCTGAAGATATTCCCCCTTCCCACTTCAATCAAATCAAAACAATCAAAACGGATTCATTTCCAATAGTTAAACCAATTGTAATCTCTCCCCTACAACCACCCACTACGCACTCAATAAATGCAAATGTTTCGTCCTCGGATAGTGTCTCCTCTATGTCAGCACAAGAGGATGGGAGTCAGGAAGAAGTCAATGTGAAGGAAAAAGTTGCCCTTTGGGCTGTCAGGAAACGAGCCTTGTCAACCAATACGTCTAATACCACAGCCTCCGAACATAATATTCACAAAACCAAAGATGACACTCCATTCCCCAAACCAATTCTCAAGGAAGCCGTCAGTCTTCCTCCAGAGGGTTTTACCAAATTGCCAGTGCTTCGTCGAGACGTGACGGCTAGCTCCGTTGAAATTTCTAAGACTACAAATGCAAAACTAAAGTCTTTTAGTAATAATAGTGGAGGTAAGAAAATCAAAGACATGGCTGCATTCTTCGAAGCCAAACAGTTTTAAGAAGTTCATTATTATGTCCAGACATTTTTATACACACGTAGTATATTTGAAGTCAGTCATGAGTCCGTTTTTACCACTGGAGTTATTTATAATTAAGAAATAATGAATTTTTATTAATTTACTACGCTCCTAAATTTAAAAAACATACGTACATATGTATGTGCTTCATTATGTTTAAGATTGTTGTTAAATTCCTGTATCTTCACAAACGAAGATAAACGCTTAAATGGTATCCTACTTCACTTGAGATTTTGAAATGGCGATCCGCATTAACAACGTTTGTATGCATAGGTGGGAAAGACTTATTTTTAAGCCATGTATACTCTAAAAGTGTTTGTGCTGAAGAACATTTTACGAATTTCTTTTACGGATATATAATTCTGTAATTTTATTGTATTATTTAATTAATAATTAGCTTTCTCGTATTATTGTTAAAGACGGCATACCACCACTTGATATTTTTCTATGTACTTTAATATACGAATTGATGTGTTATTACACGAAAATATTAGAAGGGAATAACTGTTTAACTTGGACGCAAAAGAAATAAAAACGGTCGATACCGATAGTCAAACACACTGTATATCAAATAAATCTTATTTGATACCTGCACACGATACTGTGCGAGTGTATATTGGACGGTTTTTATAGTGCTGTTTTATTAAAGATGAAAATAAGAATAATAATACTGAAAAACAAATACGAGTGCAGGCTTCCATGTTGCTTGGCTGTATTTGTACCATACATACCTATAGTTGTTTAGAATCTTAATCTGTAATAAAGGGTTGGTATGCATTCTTGTTCATGTTTCATAAAATATAAACATTATTATTATTATTTATTGTTGTATACATGCAGTACCTTGCCTTTAATAAATTGAAAAAATATAATTATTACTAGTAAGTCATATGTAATAGAATTATATTATAATCTCCTGTATTATAGAAACAGCTTTCTCTTAGGGACTTAGAATTTTATCTTAATAATAATGTAGATAATATTAGTTTTATATATTATGTATCCACTTAGAAGATAAACTAAATAGAGAATTTTTATCTTTACGACATTAATAATTATTATTGGGACAATTTTGATGGCTCCTATATTTGTGCCTTTCGCCTGTCTGTAAGGTCTGATTTTTGAGCAGCAAGTATCTATTAATGTTTACAGTGTTTATAGCTTGTGCCCGACATTTTTAAGAAGTGGACACATTATAATTATTTTAGTATTTATTGTTTATACACAGCCTCAATTCTAAAATTGTTGCTGTATTAATAATTGTATACTTAATTTTTGATTGTTGCAGAATAAAGGTAGATAAAAATTTAACATTAAAATATGTCCTGTCAGAACCATTAAGCATACATTAATACTCAAATAAATAGTAGTAGTTTATTATAAAACAAAGAAAAACCTAATAATTTTAATGCACTTTTACTGAATTGATCTGTTTTTATTAATATTAGTAAATAGAGCAGATTTACTCTGTATAGTGTATTGTTTGAAGACGAAAGTAATAAGAATTAAAAAAAAGACGTTTCAAATAATGTGTGTATTTTCATCCCTGTCACTTTAATTCAAACGAACATAAGTCTGATTTTTCTCAATTTAATAAATTGTATTATCTAATTTGTATTTTACATAATAAGTATCTATTGATAATATGTTACTGCGCTTCTCTTCCTGTATACGCTGTAATAATTTTAAGACTTATAACGTGTAAAACGAGCAGGTATATTTTGTGTGAGATCAAAAAGCGAGATATATTCATAAATTAAGCAATTAAGGCAAGTTGCTTGGAATTTTGTTTGGAAATGGTACACATTTCAACTTTTTATCTACACATTTAATCTATGGAATGGGCAATTTTTCTACTTTTTGCTACCCCTGTTACTTACATTTATACTTACATCATAGTATAAGTATACGTACACACCTGAAACGATAGTGTGTATCTTCAACTAATAATCATTGTAAATAGAAACTTCGGCTTTTATCCTAAAATGATGATTATCCACATTATATTACTTGCATGACATCTCAAGAAGGCTAATTTGTATCTAAGGCTATTAATCGTTTTGTGAGATGACAGATTTTGAACAGTTAATACTTAGTGTGTATAGTATAGTATGTATTATACATAATTAGCAGCAAGAAATTATAGATGAATGAAGCTGCCCGTTACAAATAATAATCATATAAATACTAAACAGTATGTACATACGTACCAGCTGAAAACTTTGAAATAATGAAATCTTATTTTTTGGTCCGTTGTTGCTGCAATAGGATTATAACTATTGTTGAGTTTATTGCTAATACTAAATGTTACTTAAAATAATTCTGTTTTTACTTGTTACGGTTGACTTGTATTCTAAGGTTGTTTATTTCTTACAGGAAGACATTATAAGGTTATATGAATGTTTAATAATATATTGTTTAGAATAGAAAGTTTATTATGCAAGTAAGACTTGAATTGATCAATGTTGTCATCTCAAATCTCAATCAATAATAGTTCAGTTTCTTTAGTTTAGAAGTTTTCTATAAGTATAGTATCATTAAAGAATTAAAGTTGAGTAGTAAATTAAGGGTAGCCTTGTAAATTTGCCTGATTTTTAAGAACTACTAGCAGTATTTATACACATATAAGTATACAATATGGTTTATGCATGTATTAGTAAGTAATAATAAATACATATTATATTTAATGTATAGGAATTAACTCCAAAGAATAAGCGAAAACAAACGTTATGTTATGCATACGTATCGAATCAAAAAGCAACAGTAATTAATTAAGAAAAAAATTGTTAAAATGAAACTGGCAGGATATTCAATTTCAATAAATAATCAAAGTATACTTTACAATTAAAAACATGCCTGGAATAATTAATACGGAACTGAGTCACTAACTTTCATACCACGTTAATTAATTATATCATTATTTATTGTCATCTCATGTATGAGCATTTGTACATTTTAATTACATAACTAATACCCCGATTATGAACTATCGCAGGAAGTTAACCAGCAAAATATAGGAAGTGTTCACAGGATTTTTTTAAAGTCGCATTTTTTAAATGAGCTAAAGCTAATAAATGAAAAACAAAATCTAAAATATATGATTAGCTTAGAGTTATTTTAATGTAGATTTACATGATTACGAGTCAACTCGACCGAAGAAATAACAAGTAAATAAAATATTTAACTTTGTGTAGGTAGTAAGTAATTGCGACTAACAAGATCCCGCTGACGCACTAGTTCGATGACTTTTTTCATAATTCTCCAAGTTCCTAAGCGTAAAAAACGTTTTGCCATATTCGTAAGTAGAAATCATGATTGCACAAGCCGGTGCAACTTTCACCACCCTTGGAATAAAACCTGTGAATAGTCCTTTCAACCCTTGCGTTGCTACGATTCGCCTTATTATCTGATGTGTTGTAGAGAGTTTTGGATCTGGATAAATAGATTTGAGTATGTAAACATGAACCCACATCAAAGCAAAACATATTGTAATATATGTATCATATCAGAAAAATTATACTCACTTTTCTGACCAAAATCTGATTCTCCGAGTTCGATCTGTCTGTGTGTTTTAACAACGTCAAAAGGAAGAGTTACTGATGCCGCAAACTGAAAGAGGAAGAAAAATATTAATTTTTAGTTTTTCCTACAATTACGAATTACAACGAGCATACCATAGTATCCACATCAAATGTCACAATAATCACTTACTGTTCCAGCAGTAGCTCCAGCCATAAAACTGTAGGACAAACTCGGCTGCTCTCCTTGGTGACCGAGTCTTTTCATGGTTTCATATCCACACCAATAAATAGCTGAAGCATTGATAAAATACAAGCAATGACTTACAAATAAACGTAGTATAATAATATTTTTGATAAGCATGGAACACAATTTACCAGAAAAAGGAACATCCCGCATTATTGTTGGTGCCCAGCCAAGCCAGAATCCTCCAATTCCTTTAGAAGCGTATAAAACCTTGCAGGCGGCAAAAAGTTCTTCAAGAGAAATTTTATATTCAGAATGAGAAGACAACACAAGAGTTAAACAAGCTTCTCCAACAGCATAAAATCACGGTCAAATATAGTTTAATTTAATTAAATAAATATATACCTTTATAACTAAGTTGTACTGACTGCATTTTAGTTCGTAGAAGTTCCAACGGACTAATCACTGTTACAGCCCAGGTTCTTGCCAAGCCTCCAGCAATCAAAGGAACCCACATAGGATAGTCTTCCTTGCCCGTCATATCTTTATACTTATCCCCCATAAATACCCTTAACTGTTCAAAGGACACAAAGTACACCATTGTAGAAGGCACTGCCATGACCAAAGTTGGGGGTAAACCACTCCACAACGACAGCGGTCCTTCATGTCGACAAATCTTCACAAAAGCATCCTGCAATAACATTTCATTATGTAAGTAAGCATAGTGTAACTTCAATTACCAAGACAAATAGAAATACACATTTAATTGTTACAAATATAGATTAATGCCAAGTATATACACAATATGTTTATATTACATGTAAGTACAGATACTTACAATGGTACTAGAAAATTGACTGGGTCGCTTAACCCACACATTAACTTTGCCATTGACGCAATGACAAATGTGATCCATCAGACCGTTACAATATAGGAAACATTTGTTGGACAAAAGAGCTTTCTGCTGACTTTGAAGGCGAATTTTCACCACGTCTAATGGAGTAACTGAAAAATAAATAATTTATAAAAATTATTATTTTCTCCCACAAATTCACTCTCATCCTTTTAATCCCCATCATTTTACTGAATCATGTTGATTGAATCAACCAAAAACGCTGCATTTCCTCCGGGCTTCGAATCTAGTAAATCTAATTAACTACATTAATTCTGTAAGGCCAGCAAATTAAAAGTTTAAATTCAAATAGTAAATTAGGTACTCAACATGTGCTCTAATAATCATAATAATTACTAAATATTTAATTTTACAGAAACAAAATCCATACCCATAGCCGCCGTAACTAAGGCCCCAGTACATGATGCCAGCATTTGTTGATGAGGTTTTATCCTAAACCTTTTATCATTGATATCTAATTGCTCCCGTGACATTTTACCTGCAGAAATGAATGAAACAAATAATTTCAACACTATAAAAAATTATGTAAAATATTAACAATAAAATTATTCTACACAAAATAATTAATACAACAACTTTCTCATCTCATTTAAATTACAAACTTACAAATACATCAAATTAAATTACTTTTAACATTATAATTTCTCCCACAAAAATCTAATATAGAAATCATTACAAAATTATTTTAATTTACTAATTAACTATAATAAATACAAATGATTAAGCATATTAAGTAAATAATTATATCCTTTTTTACCTTTTTTGAAATTTATTTCAACTACATACACTTAATTGTTTTCCTTAATAATAAAATATAAAATATCGCGTTATCCTTCTTGTGAGCGTCCGTGTAATAATAAAGTTACATCATCTCAATTATCTTTTAAATCTTTCATAAAATAGCTCTCAAAACTGTTCAAGCAATACAATTTTGATAATTAATCGCCATTAAAAAATTAATTCCAGTGTTTTCATAGATTACAAAATTGCGAAAACAATTTCTGATTATATGAAGTTTATATTAATTGAGATTTTAATTATTAAATTAAAGATCTTTATCACAGTTTATGTAACTTTCACAAACAACAAAAAACAAATAGGCGAAACATGGTGTGTTATTTTAATATTCTAGAAAGAAATAAAATTTGAATTTTTATTTCCCGCCGCAAGGATTCTCTAATTCAACCACGTGCTCCCACACAATTTCCATTTCGCTCGATGGCAATTTCAAAGCATCTGCTCTTGTTTATACGGCAGGGCGCAACGCTAAATTCCCATTTAATCATTAAATTCGAAGAATTGTTTACGGCCAAAGAAGCGAATCCGCAGGACGGACCACCACAACCACAGTAGTTTAATTCAGAAGATCAAGGGTTGAAGAACAGATTTCCAATAAAAAAAACACAGGAATATTCAGTTTTAATTACTTAATTAATTATATTCCACATATTTATTTCTCTGTAAAATTATATAAAAACCATATACTCATCATAATTTCTACAGTTCCCGAATATTTGGAAATTCAGTGTAAATACAAAAAAATCATCATTTCTACTGGGGAATTTCTCTCTGTGATTATCCAACAACAGGTGAATCATCCATTTTAAAGGTCAATATTAATTTATTAATTTTTCTGTCATTATTTAGCATCGGGATCGGGATTGTTTACAAATTTTTCAATTTACGGGGATAATTTATATTTTCTTATATTATCGAGGATTTATTTAGGGTTTTGCTTCCTTTAATTTTTCACCTTTGACTTTTCGGCCGTGACTCCATTTTTTTCCTAAATTATATTTTTTTATTTTAATTTATTTAGCTTTGTTCCACTGATTTCTGTAAATTTATTATTAAGATTCAAAATACTTTGTATACTTATGGATAGTTGATACTTTGATACATTTTGTTATCTTTTGGAAGTTCAAGGTAGAAAGATGTTTTGAATATGTATTAACAAAAAAATAGTCAATAGTGCGGGTGGAATTGTGTTTTATTTTTTGTTTGACGGGTATGGGATTTTGATTTATTTGTCAAATATTCTTGTTTTTTGGGTTTGTTTAGTATTAATAGATCTACGAACCACGGAGTCACGAAAAGCCATCATACTTTCTATGTAAATAAACGTTGTTGGTTTGACTTGGAGATGGAATGGAGACATGCAACAGTTTATTTCATGAATAATTGAGTTGATTTTGAGTATATATAGCTTACCTTTACCTTCATTTTTACCTTTGGTCTGCGGGTTCATTTGGCTGCATATAGTGCATATTATTTATTTATAGATAATAGATATATACAATAGTATTATTAATTATATTAAACAGGTGAGTGCTTGTGGTTTACCTGTGAAATGCATACTTATTTGAGGGGGAACATGTGTCGGTATTAATTTAATCATGACAGCAGCGATGATAATTATTATTGTTTTATATTGCTCTGCTCTGCAGAGATTCAACTGACTGAGATATATATTATTGTTTTATGCTTTTATGTGCGTATATGTGGTTTTGGATTTACAGTTGGTGTTGATTTAATTATAAATTAAAGGTGATATAATATTTAAGTATACTTTAGGTATAAATTTGTCTCTCTCCCCATGCAATACGTGTAATTTACTAATATACAATACAAATAAAATTATTGGACATGAAAGTCAAGCTGGGTGATAAATCCAGACAATGGATACAAATTGGACTTTTTGTAATAAGTATATTATTATTAGTAAATGCGTAATATGCGACGACCTTTTGCATTCAATAATAAATAATAGCCCCTTTATATCTTGATTTACGTATTTACGTCCGCATCCGCAGATTATTTCCGATGCTGCGGAAAGCTAAGCTACATATATTTTAATCTTGCGATGGCGAGACAACAAAGTAACAGTGGGATTCTAGCATTGTTGATTGCATTTCAGTCTTATGTTGTTGCAGTGTAATTTAATTAAATAGTGGTAATTTATTACGCTTCCAAGGTTTTTACTGCATTATTTAAGCTGTTTTGAGTATTGTTAATTTTAAAAGGTAACATTATTAGCATGGCTTCAAGTATTAGTAACACTGTTTAAACTTTATTAACATGGCTTCAAGTATTAGTAACACGGTTTTAAGCTTTATTAACATGGTTTCAAGTATTATTATGAAAGTTCCTAGTATTATTAAGAGAGTTTCAAGTGTTATTAACATAGTTTCAAGTATTAGTAAGATAGTTTTAAGCATTATTAAACAGCATTAAATTGTAGGGAGATACCTGCGGTCAACTTGATGTGAGACATGAATCAAAAGCTGTCAAACTGTGTCATTTATATGCTTTGGCTGCGTCACTATTTTTATTATTTCTATAAAATAAACCAATTTGTACTCATTTGTGACTTCCTCAGAGTGTGAGGTGAGGTATCTTGTGGTTTAATTAAAAACGTCACAGGAAAGAACATACAAACTACATACAGAGTATAGAGGTTGAAGGTTGCATTTGTAGCAATCGTAACAAGTTTTATGATGGGGCTTCTTATATGAGCTTGTTACCAGTATACTAATACATAGAAGTCAATAATCCTCTATTATTATCGGGTTACGTCATTGTATTCATCAGCTGGTTGGGTTGTAAGACAAATAACCTCACAATCACAATAATAAACATGTTATTGAATTTGGATCAAACTTTCCACAATATCCATAAGTTATCAAGGGTTTGTGATTGTACTTATAATAAGTGTACTTAAGTAGCTGTATTAACAATTTTTACATACATGTGTCTGAGCATCTGAACAACTTTTTCAAATTGTCTATCAAACCTATACTTCACTGTCAATGAGGCTGTTATTATTATTAGCGCCCATGCATGCAGATACAGGAAGACGAAAGGACGTCAAGTGTAAACATTTACTTATTGTGTCTCTAACTTTGCTGTTTTCCTAACTATGTACTACGTAGAAGTATAAAGTTCTATCCTAATTCCTCACCAAGCATTTTATTTGAACAATAAACATCATTACACCAATGCTAGTGCTAATAAAGGTTATGTGCAGGGCTTTTGGGATCGTCAAGGAACTAAATATGCTCATGTATTAGTAGTAATCCTAACACAATGTGTACTATTTTAGTATAAACAAGATACATATGAGGATAGGAGGAAACAGCGAGTTATAAATAAAACACAAAGTCTCATCTCTCATCTCATCAAATGTGAGATAGTGTTGCTTAAATTTGAGTAAGGATATTATATGATAGTTTTAAGTCTTTTAAGAGGAAACGCCGACGCGACGATTAATTTAATTAGTATTATTGAATTCGAATGTATGACGAAGTTATGACACTATCAGTATAAAAGCTTACTTTAATAATTGTATTAGGACTTGGAATGGTACGCAAAGTATTCTATTTGTTCTCTTTAAAGCCATTTGTAAGTATAGTATACATATGTATTTTGAATGTACTCTGTATAGTATAGGAAGTATTTTTGTATGCTGTAGAAGTACAAAATCCACCATAAATAAGAATATTTACGTTGATTATAGTGTTGTTGGTTTGCACAGAAAGTGTCTTTTAATATGACAGTATTATTTCCTTGTTGGAACTTGGGAACTGTGTTGTGCGGAATTTAATTATACTAATGGGAATCTTTATGGATGCGGCTGCTATAGACAGCCGTAAGGAATATTTAAGTATATTACTTGTTTGAATGGAATGCATATTATGGATTCCGTCGAGTGGTGGACTGCAAGCTTTACTTGACTTTATTCGTTTATTCCCATTAACTTAGTATATTCTTTAATGACAGGGAAGGGCCAAGTTCGTCAAGTTCATGCATAATTCTGCGAAACTATGCTTGTTGTATAAGGTATGTATAAGTATGAAAAGTATCGTTGGAACACTTTCATCATCTAATAGAAGGTGTTTCAACGTTCTAGAGCTCTAGTAGTCTAAATAATTTTCTTGGCCAGCAGCTGTGCAACTACTAAAGTGTATATGAACAAACGGTTTGGTTATTTGTTATCACTTGGGGGAGCTATTATTATCGCAAGTGTTCAGTATTATGACTCTATGGCGAAGCTTATTTTACCATATATGAAGGTTAGAAGAAGCAAAAGCAATATAAACAAATTGCTTCATATTTGGAACAAAATATGGAATAGTTTTTTTTCAAGCTTTGAGTAATGTATTGGAATTGACGTAATTTAGCTATACACGCTATTTTCGCGCATCAGGTCTGTCAGTTCTGGATTGAAAGAAGGATTTCTAGTTTTTAATACCTTGGACTTCTTTACTATACTTATATTATTTACTTATAATTCACTATCTATGTAGTAATTCTATTTAATTATGGTTGCAGGGATATGAAAAATACATTTAAATATAAATTCCTGCTGGAGTAACAAAATGGTTGTTAGCTATTGCTATTAGTATTTCTAGAGCTACTTTACGATACTTACTTTACTACTATAATAAAGGACTTTGACACAGGTTGACGTCCTCCAGAATTTAATCAGAGTCTGCGTGCGCATTTTAAGATTGTAGTTAATTTTAGTGTAAGTATTAGTAAGTATGCATAATATAAGACTGCTCATTTATATCTTACTTTATATCTATACTTGAGTTTGGAGTTAGTAAGTATAAATAAGATAAAACTTGTTAGTATATAGTTAACTCGCTTTCGTGTGAGAGTAAGGATAGCATGCTTTGATAGTAAATTTCTATGATCTTCCTCCTACTCTCTATCTCTACGCTTCACTCTAAGTATGTAATAGTGTTTAAAGGAAACAAAGGTAATATAAAACGTCGAAAGGTGTACATTGCATTTGCGTATGTGATTGAAGTAATAATATATGTGAATACTAAATGACGTGAAATTCGCAAACGTAAAATTGTAACACTAAACATTACTATATACTTGTAGTGATTTATCGTAGCAGCATTTATTTACTTGTTACACTATAGACACTATATGAAAACTTCATGTTTTACCTGGCGAGGGTGTATAATTTAATATGATTCATCAAATTAGTGTGTGTATTGCATGTATGTATATACATTATAGGGTAGTAGTTAGGGATACAAACAATATTTTTTGTATGTCTGGGCTGTGAGGCTTTTTGTCAAACTATAACAGTGAAGGTTTGTTTTGTAAGGTACTGCTGATGATGATTCAAAGCACTAGTACTGTTTGCAATTTGCAATAGTTTGCGTATACAGATACAGAGACGATTCTCGTGATTCACGGAATCAACAGCATGAAAAATTTGCGTTGGAAGTGATTATTTACATTGCATCACTATTTAGTATTGTAATGTCATTCAAACAGGAGGTTGTGTACGTGTTTTTGGCTGCCTTTCTCTCTGACTAAATGTGACTATAGGACAAAGTTTTGGGAAAACGCTAGGGTGTAGAATATTTCTGTCAAGTACAAACCAAAACAATTTATAAGCTTCATCCTGATGATGGAATCATCGTTTGTTTAAGTTTGGTGATTATTGAAGTATTCTTCTGAATTTTTTAGATTATCAGTGGACCAAACTGTCTGTGACTCAACGAACGGAAACTTCTCCCTGCTCAAATACGCCCGGAGTTCTACTTAAAACTATAGAAAATTATTTGCACCAGTGTCTTTAGCTTGTGAAGTCGACGGAAGTTGTACGAAATTGAGAATCGCAAGGGTGTCTGCAAGTACCAGTAAATAATCCGAATGAAAATGTTGGGGGGATTCAAGTGTTCCAGAAATGCTTTAATAGGACTTAATATATTTTATTTTGTAAGTTTGTGTTTCTATACTTTCAAGTATTATTAATAATTAATAATTATTACAATTCAGTACCGGAAACTTTAGACATAACTTTGCAAAAGTAAGAAGAAAATAATTAATTGAATGTTGTCTTTTCCTTTTTTATTTAGATTGTCGGTGTAATTCTCATCGGCTTGGGAGGTCATTGGGTAACGTCCAATAAAGTCTCCAGTTTGCCGATTATCGGGGGAGTTGTTGCATGTGGAGTTTTCTTGTCTATTATTTCCGTCGTCGGCTTGGTTGGCGCGGCGAAGCACCATCAAGTCTTGCTATTTTTCTATATGGTCATCCTTCTGATCGTATTTTTAATTCAGTTTAGCATTGCTTGTGCTTGTCTTACCGTCTCAACTTCCCAGCAACTTGAACTCGCTAAACAAGGCTGGTCTAATGTCCATGATTATATTAAATCGGATGCTCAAACCACTTTCCAATGTTGCGGCTTCGACGATGTTTCTCTAAATAGTAACGAAACAATGGGTCATCCGTCATGTTCGAATATTGTAAGTTCTATTACTATAGTAGTTTCAGTCTTGATTGCATCACAAAGGATTGTTGAAACATTACGTCTCTATTATTTTCTTTAGGGTTTATGTATGGCTTCTTGCAATGGAACTGATTGTTGTTCTTCTGCCAACCCCACGTGTGGCTGTCCAACATGCAAAGAAAAACTAGAAGAAGTTACTGCTAAAGCCTTCAGCGTTACTGGTGGAGTTTCCCTCTTCTTTAGTTTCACTGAGGTAAGTTGATATTCGTTGACCATCGTGTAGAAAAATGTGTGCCTAGTAACAATAAAATGCACATATACATAAATCATCCGATAGCCTGTCAAGCATTTCAATGTAGTTTCATGCGGTTATGGTATCACATTTCTTCTGTTGCTTAAACTTTTATTGTTCCTAATAGTAATCTTATATCCCCACAGTCCACCAAAGTCATATTAAATTTCAGTTATTATTTACACTGTTCCTTGTATTTATAAATATTTTCCCTTTAAAGGTTGTATATGTAGATGACTGTCTATTTTGTATGTAATTCCTTATTATTATATAATTATTTTTATAGTTTTTCGGTGTTTGGCTGACCTATCGTTATCGAAATCAGAAAAACCCGCTTGGTGGAAATCCTTCTGCATTCCTCTAAACTTTGGGACTTTTCAATTTCTCAAGATTGTGGAACTGACCACCTTCAAATATGTTGTCCAAGCTTTTATTATTCTTACTTTAGTAATCCATTTACTCAAGCCTGGTAGTTATGTATACTTATTCTGGTATATGGATTTAACAGTGGGGCCTAAAAGCAGCTGTATTACGTTGTTCGGTTTATTATTTTGTTAAAGTTCTGTACTAGTGATTTACCAATTTGCCAATTATGTCATAAGGAGTCACCTTCTGTGATTTTACTACTGATGAAATATGTACCAGTACACCCTTATGCTTCTTTTTTTGTAAACAATACGTGAATTATGTATACTTTAGGGTTGTTTTAGTTGTGCGTTGTGCCATTATCGAATTCATATAGATTTGAAAGTAATGCTAACTGAAATTGAGTCATGGATGTGAGGTCGGAAGCTTTTATGGATTGTTGAACTAAATAATACGATATCCCTATTATTATGAGTCTATAGAAAGGATAAACGGAAAATTTATAAATCGTCTAGTCAAGGAATTGAAATGTCAATGATAAAACATTTTTCAGTTTAATTTGTTTTTGTATTTATACATACATGCGCTCGATACACGGAAGGGCTACATATGCATGCTTGCATATACATGCATTAAAATTTAGTTATTGTTATTGCTGTTATGTACATCTAGTGTAACAATGTGATTTATGTGCTTTTGGGGACCAAAGGGAAAAGTCGGTGGGATGTGTGATGATAAGCGACCTATATTTATAATAAATCCGGTACATAAATTTTATATTCTCTTGCTTGTGATTGTTCAGATTATTGGAGCCATTTTAGCTGGACATTACCGGAATCTGTATGGTGGTGTGTAACTTCTCATTCCGACGTACTCTGGAGAAGCTACATTTTATTATTAGAATTTATTTTCGAATCTTTTCACAACTATATACTATAGTAATTTTCTTGAATTTTTTAAATTCCCTTTTCACAGTTCTAGTAGTAAAATAATAAAAATGTCGAGGAGAAATTCTCGTCACAGTAGTTCATTTCGCATTATTGTAGCTGACTTCTAGGTAATTTTTTACTGTGATTTTCTTGTATTGAATTCTTTGATAATTTTAGAACGAATCACGTAATGTTTTAAGTACTATAACTTTAGACTTTTAGAGTGCAGTCTATGCACAGTAATTGTACGTACTGTAATAACTTATTAATATTACACTACACTGCGAAACAATGACGTTTCATTAGGCTTTCACTTAATCCAATGTGTATACACATGATCTTTCCGAACTATAAATTCTAAATGTATACCTATATACTTATATATGTCCTAAGTAAATATATTTATAGCGGCCTCCATGATATTTTTATTAAATTATGAAGTCAGTCGCGTCAAAGGTCCCCCATTATTTAATGTCTGAAGATCTTCTCCGAATAAAAGGTTCAAGAATAACCTGCAACTTCACATATTGATTTGATGTTATGTATAAGGTATTAGTATTACTTGTGCTGAAAACTTACAAGTTTGCAATGGATGGACAGCTCTTATGTATAGAATATCCTGTTGGGTAGGTAGAACCTCGAAATATTTAACAATCTGATTGTAATAAAATGAAAAGCAACCTAGTCTTATAATTATACGTAATTTAAAAAGAATAGTGTACATAACTGTATGTGTTACAGAAGCGTGAGTTTATAATTATTTGTATCGTTGTATGTATGTGGTCAAAATGAAATAAAGCACTACACTAATAACCAAATCTGATTCACTCCAAGTTTACTTCATCAAAGTTACATAAATAATTATTATTAGTTTGAATAGTCTGACGATGAGAACGAAGATTGTTCATGTTGTCTTGCATAAAAACAATTTTTATGGATTTAGTTCATACAAATGAACCATTGTGAAAACTTGATTGGAAGGAATACATTGCTTAACCTCCTATTTAATATATAACAAGATATCAATACATACAAATAATTTAACAATACATATAAACGATGCGAAACACGAAGATTGTATTCATATGCGCTATATTATTATTCTTACATGAATGTTGGAAGACTTGCCAAGTCCATCATACGTATCATCACTTAATTTATAAACTGGACTGAACTATCATAATAAATAGCCATGAAGATTAAGTAGAAAAGTTACAAATCAACAGGCGGAAGAATAAAAGTATTTCCATTATTGATACTCTTTCCGGATAATAGCACCAGATACTTAGTATAGCTCTAATTTATCACAGCCTGTACAGGCAGGCACATATAGGTATTTCATTGGTAGTAAATTCGAAAGTTATTATATTATTATAAAATAACCATATCCTACTACATTATGAATACATTTTAGTAAATTAATATATATTTTTGTATAATAGTTCTTAATTACATAATTTAGTAGTTTCAATCAGTAGATCGTGTGACCGAAATCGGAGTTTCTTCCTTGACATTGATATTCAAAGCTTGATTTTGATCTTCCACTCGCCATTCGAATCTTTCTAACTGCTCCTCCGGAGGTAACAAATCATTTAAAGTCTCAGCAGTCTTTAGAACGTCGGTCAAAGCTGTTTGGCACTTGGATATTGTTTTCGAAATCTCTGACACCTGTTCTAATTTGAGCGCATAATGAGCACACTTCCTTTGATGAGTTGTATACACTTTGAAAAGCGAGGCCACATCTTTATCAACCTGTTTAATCTGCTTATTGAGCTCTTGCTGATTTCGGACAATTATAGTCGTATGCTTCCGAACAAAGCCATTGTAAAGTCTTCCGATTCTTATTACTGAATGAGTGTGCAGTTTGGAAGCTAATTCTTGGGGCTGGACTTGTAATTTTGACCAAAGGAATCTTTTCGTCGGGTTGTCAATTACGGGAAGGAAATTCGGAATTGAATTTAGTCTTTGGAATATTGGATCGGATTCTATTTTAGGCACTTCCACTGGAACGGATTTAACCACTACTAAGGTACTTCTGGTCATAAGGCTCTCATCAGGGTTGCTCTTGTTCCCATTATTATCCATGCCTATACACAAATGATAAAACTTGCATTAGAAATGAATTGTTAATTCATGAAAATGTTCCATATAATTTAAAAGCATTTATTATATTTATTACGTTTCAATTCCCCATCCAAAGGATCCACATTAAACAAATCCTCAGTCTGTTCCGAACCCGATTGTCCAGGTATACTTAATTCTTTCTCAGCATTATTAATATTCAGCTGACGACCTCCAGTTCCAAAGCCTCCCGTACTTTGCTCAGCTCCCATTTTTCCTTAGGGAAATTTCGATCCACCCAATGACCCAACCCAATTTAATATTCTTGTACAAATCAAGTGTGGAAATTTTTAGTAAAATACGAATTTCTTACTGAATCTATAATCTATTCCCTACTACTTTTTAAAATGTCCCTGAATTCAAGACATCAATTCAGACAACATGGCCAATACCAAAATATAATCAACAATAATAATGATCATGTTAACTTTTAATCATATTGTTCAAACATTTACCAGATTGCCACTGCCCAATAAATTACTGCTAATAATAAATTTTAATGACACTACATTTCACGTTATAATACTTCGGCATCGCTTTAGGATGTCTATTAAAATATTTACAATATTGAATACAAAATTGGATCAGCCATGAAATGATGAAACTAAAGGAGTTCACAATTATGTAATTTAATCGGTTCAATCTTGATGACACTTAAATTCGCAAAAATACACAAATACAACCAAAACAGCATGCAAAATTAAAGGGGAAAAAGCTATCTCCGGGAACTTAAAACTAAAATGCAGAGTATTTTATTTTTAATAATTTACTGATTTAAAAATATTTAATTTATGAATGAACTTTGATTTTTGATGACGACTAAACACTAAAGAAAGTTTTTAAGTCAAAAGTTTGAACGCGAGCGACTTTCCCGCACTTTCCAATCCTCCCAGAGCTTCTCCCCAGTTAGAAAGCATTGAACCATTGAAGAGGAAGGCTCGTATTTTGAAAAAATAAAGTGAAAATCAGTTTTTTGATTTCAACTTTTCTTTGCTCATCTTTGTTGTGAAACCATAAAGTTCAACTTTCATTTTGAAGGCAATTTCATCTTTAGTTTGGTAAGTAAAATAAGCTGTAATACTCCGTTTTTCGCTGAATTAAATTATTATGGTGTAATTATATCGTAATTTGTATAATTGTATTGTAAATTTGTAATGAATCAGTGAAGATTATTATTCTTTTGTAGAAGCCTGAAACGTTGTTGATATTTGTCATTTTGTATTTCCAGTAAAGCAAAGTGATTTGATCATCCCTTGTCGCAGTTCTGAAGTTATCTATTTGTCAAGAATAACGGCCTGTAGAAAAATAATACATTAGTCAAGATGACAGGAGACGATGTTGAGATGACTTCCGGGCCCACCAGTGAGCTGGACAATAACAAAAATGAAAAAATGTTCACCTTGAAAAAATGGAATGCTGTGGCAATGTGGAGCTGGGATGTTGAATGTGACACTTGCGCCATTTGCCGTGTTCAAGTAATGGGTAAGGATACCTTTGATATTTATCTACAGATTTACAACACGTTTTTCACCTTATTTTTATTAATGGGTGTGCAAATATAGTTTTTAAAAAAGGGTCACGAGAGTTTTGAGTTCATGAGCTCATAAAACATATGATATACAGATATTTACTTATACCGTTATTTGATGAGTGAGCTATTATTACAGAATCCTGAATTACTGACTATGTATAATAGCCTCTGCATCGATTCAATGGTCTTCGTACAACTTCCTTTACATTTTTAAAAAGGTGATAATATAGTCGTTGCAAAGAGAAACCGAATCTTTGTTTATAGATTTAGTTCGTTCAAAAAGTTATTACCTTCATCTTGCGACCCTCAAAATTGCCTGATAACAAAGTTGAGGGGTCGGCAATACAACAGCTCATATTTGTGGGTTTGAGCTCATTTATTTAAGATTGCAGAAGTATTATTAACAATGTATTGGATTTTGACATACACCGAGATATGATGCAGGATTCGTTTCTTACGATTACTCAAGAGCTTTGCGATAAATACGAAAATCATAAAGAGATTCTAAGAAGACAAGCGAAGAAATCATTATTACTCTACCTATGCCAAATATCTTTAGCTACATATAGTGGAGTACTATGGGTTCTAAATTACTGTAGACTTAAGTTCTCTACTGAAAGTACGTGAAGCAAGTTTACAAATTAAAAAAAATATATTGAGCAGGAAATTTTGGGTTTGAAACATAACTACTATAATTATGTATATACTTGCTTGCCAAAAAGAGTAGTTTTCATAAAAAGTATTAGGTAAATATTAAAGAGTGAATAAGATCTTCAGTTTGCTGCATTATGTGTGTTGACTGACTGTTGATGCTGTATTGTAGGTGTAATAATTAAAATTTGAAGGCCGAAGTATTTAAATATTTTTTGTTTAGTTTTTTAATCAGTTTCATATTGGAAATAGAGCTGACAGTGTGTGTACATTGTGTTTCAAAATAACTTAATTTAATAGTTTATGTAAGTTTCATAATGTAGATATTTACATACATACGTTGAAAAATTAAAATATTTATTTATAAAGATACACGCTAGCTTTTTCAAGTACATGGTGGTACTCATTGTCAGGCGAAATAATAATAATAATATTACAAGTATTACAACATTTTTACATTATTTTAACAATAATTAAATAATAATGTTAATTATAAAACGCTTATTGAACTTGTACAACTTGGGGTTTAGTTTTCTCTTTCCGCCCTCTACGACATGATCTTAAAAGTTTTCGCTCAATCTCTTCCAAGCTTCTGTTTCTTGTCTCGGGGACGTAGTATTTAATGAAGATCAGGCCGAATATACAAACTGCCTCAAAGAAGAAGAAAGCGGTGTAGGTTCCAAATTTAGCGATAAATGCGGGGAAAGCCTTGATGACAATGAAAGTGAGAATCCAATGGAAAGCTGTCATAATTGCGCCACCGGCTCCACGAATTCTTCCCGGGAAAATCTCACCTAACATCAACCAAGGGATGGGTCCAGCTCCTAAGCTGAATCCTATAACGAAAATCATGAAACTTCCAAGTGGGATCCATCCCAATCCTTCAATGTAATGTGGATAGTGTTCCTTAAAGTAGAAAAATGTTCCTAGGCCTGTCAAACTAAGGATCATGGCAACATCCGAGATAGCTAGTAATACTTTTCTTCCTAATTTGTCAATAAACACGTTGGCGACTAAGGTAGCGCCGAAGTTCACTACTCCTACGATGATGGTAGAGAGATTGTTGTCCACAGAGGATCCGGCTACTTGGAAGATAAACACTGTGTAGAAAATTACCGGGTTGATACCGCACATCTGCTGAAGGAACATGAGACCCAAGGATACCAGTGTGGGCTTGTAGTAGGCCTTCTTCTTAAAATCTGAAACCTTCAACCTCTCCGAATGTTCCTTCTTTGAGCTAATGTACGTGTTTTGAATTTCCGTCAATTCCGTGTTGATATCCGCACCGTCACCTCTCAACCACTGCAGAGATTTCTCAGCTGCACGATCTTTTCCTATTAAGTAGAAAAGGAAACAATAATATTATAATGTATTCATTTTAATCAGTTGCGCATTTATATAGGTACACAATTGGAACTATTGTGTGTAGAGAAGGCCACACATTTTTTAAAACATGTGCCATTCAGAATATAAGGGCGAATTGAATGGAAAATATGTAGCTATAAGTACAGCTATTTCCATAAAGCAAAGTCCAGAGCGGTAAAGTTTTTTCTTCAATGAACATTCTCAAAGGTAATCTAGGTCATTTGTAAACAGATCATTCAACTTACCGTTGGCAATGAACCAGCGAGGTGTTTCAGGAATTAGCAGCATGCACACCAAGAAGGGCACTGATAGGACAGCACAAACCACTGACAAGTATCTCCAGTCCAAGTACGTGCCCGCTACATAAATGATGAGAATGCCTGTGTAGAAGAAAGGATACAGAAAACATGGTTACTAACTTCCTTATGATGTTTATGTATATGTCAGGCCGACAAGTTTATAAATAGGCTTGCTTTTGCCAAGTAGGTTACAAGTATCAAGAAAAAAAGAAAAACGAACACACACGTGTTGTGTTAGTATATAGTATAAGTACACTTACCAGCATTTCCAATAGTTGTTGGTAGGAGTCCAAGTACTCCACGCATCTCCGGTTGAACAGCCTCAGCCAGGTACACAGGCAAAGACAGTGAGGCAATACCAACACATAGTCCACCGATAGCTCTTGAAATGTAAATCATCCAAATGTTGGAAGCAAAGGCAATTAGGATCCAAGCTAAAAAAAAAGTACAAATTTAAGTTAATGTAATCCTCTTTTAAAAGTATCAATCGCATTCTTTATTCTTTGGTAAAGGGTTCGAGATGACAAATACATTTTTATGAATCATAAATCACACAGGTGTATGTCCCAGTTCCATCATATGGAATTGCTATTTAATAGACATTTTGACATTGCCCTGTTGCTATGTGGAACTATCTTCCTGTAGTATAAATACATATATTCTTTTCTCTTCCATACTTATTGTTTCTACATCTAAAGGTACCTATAAGTATCATTACTGCAATTTTGCTCTCAAGAGCAATTTTATTAATTCTCCTTAAATAGGAATTTCAGAAATCTGATAATCGTCGCTGTAAGTATATTTATGCGAGCAATTATTGTAAAAGAGAAAATCTTTGAGTGAAGGTATAGTCATGCAAATAATGTTAAGCAAATTTTTGCAAAAGACAAGTACAATAAAATGGCGTTGATTCTACATAACTCTTGTTTAAAATTCTAATGCAAAATGCTAAAAACTGTCTCATGACTTCAGGAAGAATTTGTAGCGATTGGTCAGGTATTATATGGAGTATGTATACTTGTATAACTATATACTTCCATACCTGCCGGAGTTACTTTTTAATAGCTATATATAATGACAATAGTCTATCTGCTGCACTTAAAGAGAAACATTCACTATACTTTGTTGCTTATGCACTGTAGTATATGATTGTTAAAAAAATTAAACGAGATTTACTTACTGAAAATAAACGGGACAGCGGTGATGATGGATGTTTTCTTTCTTCCAAGTTTCTCGATGAGAGCACCTCCAATTATGCCGCCAACAAGTGCTCCTAATGGCATAAGACTTCCGATCCAAGATGCCTATGTATTCACAAAGTAAACAGATTGTTCTGGAATCAGTTATGACGCTCAAGAGTCGAATTTTTAATTTTATTGCTGTAATACTAGTTAATATCTTAATTATAAAGTGAGCATAGACTTAAGTATATTCCTACGGCGCCAAACGAAAACCATAAGTCTTAATGTTTTGAGTATTATGTTTGCCTAATTCTGAATATGTATACAGCCGTTCATGACTATGTAGATTCCCTAGAGTCAAGACGTGTTGAGCTCTTGGCTTCTAACTATCTCAATTAGTAATTATTATTCCTGCATCATTTGTTAGGCATGTTGAGAGTATGTTCAGACAGGATTTCAAAAAGCTTGCAAAATGATTATAATTGGTGTTGTTAGCTGTGACCATAATTGAATTACTTGATATATTTGCGTAGCAAAACCAGATTCATCTAACTTTGTTTATTTAAATGTTATGCTATACTTACTATTTTTTTCTGTACTTACTCAAGGTATATTAATTGTGGTGGGCAGGTAAAAGCGACAGAGGTACCTGCTAGCCTATAATAAGATTTAAAGCACACAAACGTATGCACGTGTGGGTCTGCCTGTCGCTTCAATTGACTATATATGTAGTTTGTCTTAGGAATTATGATCACGGTGTTCTATACTAGACTCGGTAATTGAAAAGTAAACGAGGAAGTAATGAATGTGTTTGAATGTTTATCTTACCTCTTCACCATCGATTTCAATTTGTAGCGTTGAATTAGGTGAACTCATTGATGCTAAAGCTGGAGATGTGTACGCGGAGATTAGTCCAATTATCATATTGCCAAGGGAAACGGACACGGAAGCTAGAACCTGTAACGAAAGTAATCATGCACATCTTCACTACTGTTTAATTTCCATCTTGCTATATTGAAAATGCACAAAAGTACTTGAAAACGCATTATAGAAGTTTCATTTTCAATATTTATACACATGTCCCTAAATGGGAGTTGTATAGACATTGAAATTGAAAGGATAATATAGAAAATTGTGACGGCGGATTGTACTATTGTAATAGTGCCGGTATAATAATATAATGTCATGAGTAACAAGAATTGTGGTTAAAATAGAAAATACAAGATGATTTACCTGGGGCCATAGCTTTGTTCTAGTTTGAGGTACTGGGATAATGACTTCGCTTCCGTCTGTTGAAATCTCCGTGGATGTGTCGTAGTTATCCTTAAGAGTGTAATTTTTCGATTCGTCGAAGGTGGGCTCAATAGAGATGATGGCGACGACATTGGAGGGGACTACACCGAGATTTTCGCTACTATTGCTAATATTAATGGTATTTTGACTATTTATGGAGGAAACAGCCGTGTCACAACTATTCAATGTACTGTTACTTCTCTGTAGGTAATAATTGTTGGTGTCGATTTCCATAGGGTCTTCGACTAAAGAATTGTGAAGATCTTGGCTAGATCCACGAGACTTCAAAATTTCTTTCATTTTGATTTAGTACTGAGTCTGTCTACAACTTATTGCATTAAATAGTTTAAAAACTCTCAAAGCCTAACTGTGTGTAAGGGAGTCACTCTATGAATGCTACAACTCTATTAGCGCTAGCGTAAGAAGATAACTGTAAACTATATATTGTGGGGAATAAGTATATATCTTGATGCCCCAATAGAAAGTTTTAGTGCGTGTGTAGAAAATATACTAAAAGGAGCTGCTGGGTGTTCTACGGACTGTCAGCTGCTTGGAACTGTGAGTTGTGAACTGATGTAAATCTTGGCGGATAGGGTCCTTTTATTTATTCTCGAATATTTGTAGGTAGGTATGTAATATATAACCCGGAGGAGGAGAGGATGTTTTGATTGCTCCGTTCAAGCCTGATTTGATATTTATTTAGCTGTCGTCGTAAGCAGGAGCGACTTTTGTACTGGGTTTACTCAAGTGAATTTATAAGAACACGATGGAAAATCACTAGTATAGTTTGAAGGGGGAGTAAAAACACTGGAATCTTTCTTGCGGCTATGTTTATAGTAGTAGTTGAAGTATGTGTCCGTGGAAGGCGAGGTTTAATACTTTGTAAGAGTAGTAAAGGTAAATATTATATAGACGCGATATTGGAATTACGATATTACCGTATTACGAGGGCTGTCGCACTTATTATCTCTTTGCTCTCCGTGTATAACAATGGTATTCAGATACTACTACTCTGGTTTTGCTTCCTCACGTTGGGATTCCAAGCAAATGAATGTCTATGGCCCGTGTACTAGCTTACAGGTATAGGTAAAGTGACGAGAGTCTCTATAGGGTTACTCCTCTGTGTCAGTGCGGTGGTTGAAGCTCTCGGAGAAGAAGCTCTGTTAACAACTTGATACTCTCTGTTGTTCACCCCGGTCGAACTTCACTCGAGTGTTGCTTTCCTTCGACTCTCAATCAGTTTTTATCGAGCTGGGAGGATGAGCTAAGTTCCAGGAGTGGGAATTGGGATGAGACTTTTACATACACATGATTACCCGTACTTTTAAAAGGATTGTTTGAAGAGGGAAGGAATTCTTAATTTGCGATACCATAGTCAATGTCTATATTGTATAGAGATACAGATACTGTATTAATTACTACTAATTCCGGTCCCTTGTCATCACCTTATTTCTCTATACTTACAAATCCTATGATAGCAGGTGTAGGTACATGCCAATGCTTCCGCCCAACTTCTTATATGTACTGTTTTAGCCTGTTAAAGTAGGTTTGGTTCCATAATGATGAAAGTGGGGGTTTTCTCATGTTTATATATTCAAATCAGGTACCTCTTGACGATCATTTCTGCCGCATTTACTGTACGGATATACCAGTCAATTACTATATCCATTCTGGACAGTTTTTAGGAAAATCTCACAAGCATTTATTTTGGTGAATGTGAATGCTTCAATTTCAGCTGCATACATCCATGTTTAATGTCTACAGTGTTGGTATATTTATAGTTCAGAAATTCACCTTCCTTTCATATGCTGAACTTTATAGTTCCTGTACTGCA
Source organism: Lipothrix lubbocki (assembly GCA_034696945.1). Taxonomy (NCBI): domain Eukaryota; kingdom Metazoa; phylum Arthropoda; class Collembola; order Symphypleona; family Sminthuridae; genus Lipothrix; species Lipothrix lubbocki. The sequence goes on from JAQGAK010000331.1 coordinate 39,333, forward strand.
TACTTAATACTATAGTTGTAAGTATAGATACTCTGCAGGTAAATTTACTACATTCTTGAACAACAAAATTCTGTGGAAATACACCAAGAATTATAGCTCGTAATTATTTATTTCATTCTGAACCCTATTATTGATACATTTATACTTATGGGTACAGGTAACATTATGAAAATACATAGACCTACATGTTCAAGTAATACTCCATGAACTTTTTCATTTTAAATTGCTCATTGTCTGCTCGCTTTCTGCTCTAGAAATAATATTGAAGTATAAACTAGACACTTCTTTTATATATGCGTACATATATAAGCTGGTATAGGTACGTTTATACTTTATACTTATTCAATAAGTACGGGATCCTGTTATAGACCTTTGTTGTACCAACATAAATACGTTGGCTTAAGGATAGTACTTACTTACCTGTTTTTACTTTTGGTCCTATTTGGGAAACTAGCAAAAATTCCATTCAAATTTTCTCTTTACTTATTATTATTTCAGATGTCTTATAGATAAATATATACATGCATTGCCCCCACAGTACTTTGTTCTTGAGATGACATAGCTGTCGTGTCTCTGAAAGGGAAAATTCTGTCAACTATTATATGGCTTATACTAATGAGACGTGAAGAAGTATTATTCAATGTGGGGAATTTGTTTGCTAGACGGCTGTAAATTTTCCGTGATTTATATGATATTTTTCTGTAAGTATATTGATCCTGGAAGACTAAGAGACCTGGTGCTCATTGTAATGTTCAAGACCAAACTGCAGGATGTTGGTATTTTGTTTGTGTGAAATCATTGTCAAAATGGGCGCCGTATACATAAGTTGAAAGCATGTTTTAATCTTTATCATTCAATCTTTAATTTAATTTTTATAAGTTTGCCACATTCATTAACACACACACACTCACACATTTACGTTCGTAATTGATTATGTAAAAGAAATATTTTATTAAGAACACACACCTATACTTATACACATACTGCTTTTGAGAGTTGGTGAAAATGTGTGAGACACTGTACCGGTGTGGCAATTGCTACTTGGCGAATAGGTAAATCGGTAAGTATGTGCAAATTTGTTTGCCTGTCGGAATCCTTGGCAGCTGCTTTTTTAAGGTGATTTTAGTGACATTAATTTTTGACTTTTGTATTAATTTTTTGATTTTATGTTTTAGTATAGTAAACTCCATTGTGGACGTTTTTTAAAGTGGGTACAAATTTTTTCTTAAATGAAAAATCTCGTAGAGGTATTTAATAGCTAATTTCCATTAATTTATCACATGTATTAAGTTGTAGTTTTTATAAAAGTTCAGTCTCAGAACAAAGTTGATGGGTTTAGTATTGAAATGTATCTACAAATTAGTAAGTATCTCTCTGTATGTGCGGGTTTCGTGTATAAAAGGTGTACGATACTAAATATAAATGCATTTAAACGTGGTAAAAACTTTATAATAAAGTCGACATCAGTGAGTTCAATAAAAATAAGTTTGACTAATTGTTCTGTTGGTTTTAACAGAGAAAAACAAAGTTTTATAGATACTTATATACTATGTGTAATATTGAGTAACAATTTAAGTATTGTGAAGTATATGTCACCTTCAATGTTGTACTTGCTCGTATGGGTAAATTGTTTGAATCTGCCTGCTTATGATACATTATTTGTAATATAGAATAATAAAAGACGGCAACCATTCAGTTTTAGTGGGTTTTTACTTTTTTAAAGTTCCAGTTCGTTTTGCAATTTTATCGGATGGCAAATAAGGGCTGATGAGTTATTAGTCTTAACTGTCATATTCACATATAATCGTCTAACCGCTTAAAAATGCACCACCTGTAATACGCAGTTATCTTTTTTATAATTAATTACGTGAAGAGTAGGAGGGGTTGCCAACGTAGTGAAATAATACAAATTTAATAACCTTGGACGGAAGAAATTCAGAAAGGTTCCAAAGGGCAACGCTTTTACAGATATTTCCATATACTTATAATAATCTAATTTGGTTGGAAATAAAGGACACCCACGTTTCGTTGGGAAGTCAGTATCCCTTAAAATTGGCATATTTATCTTCCAGTTAATATCAGTTTTTGTTCCAGTGATTAATGCTAATTGAAGACGTGGGATATTCCGTTCTATAAATAAAATCTTCAGTGAGGTGTTCGAGCCTGGCTTTTTTATATGAAAGCTGACGAGCCTGATGGCGTGTATATATGGCATTTAAATCATTTCGGGACTCTTTACTTAGCAAAAGCAAACTATAATTTACAGTAGTAGAGGATGAAGCTTGAGTATACATAGTATTTCGCTGAAATACAATTGTAATTCTGTATGTTTCCGACTGAAAGACTTCTACAACTGAATTTATATTATCCCTTTGTCTGTAAATTGTTTGGTTACATGATTTGTGAAGTACGTGTAAAACGTAGAGATAGATACTTATTACTAATATAGAAATTATATTCGTCTGGAGTTTCTTCCTTGGTGGTCTTTTTCCCTAATAAATGAAGTTATAAATAATTGTAATTACTTGACGAATGTTCTGTGGATTTTTATTCAGCTAAAATTCATTGAGTAGTATTTTTTATAATTTAATTTGAGGACCAGTGCTAAATAACACTAATTATAATTACTACATTTGCATCATCCTTATATGTATGTACATTGTACAATTTGTTGTAAATTTTTATAATTCCGTAATGAAAACAAGTGACTCATAGTATTTGGAATCGTGGACTGAAAAGTGATGTCAGTTTATTCTTGAATCGGTTATCATAAACATATATCAGTTACATATAAGCTTGTCTTACTCACTTTTTAAGTTTGTTGGCGTTTTCAGTACACCCAATAGTCAATCCATTGAATGAGACTATACAGAAACCTATGTACATTTTATAGCAATATCCGAGAGTTTCGCAGTGTGAAACACAGCACTACACTCATTTTTTACAACTTAATTTTTGCGACAAAATATATAGTTTGCACTTGATATCATTATTCTTAATGCATTAATGCCATACACGTGTGTATGTATGTGACTTGTGTAAGTATGAAAAGTTGTGAATTATGTATTTGATTAAAAGTTGTGAACTATGTATTTGATTATCATTACCAGGTTGGTAAGGCTGTTGCGCTATATTCCAACCTTTAAGTGCCATCAATGTTCACCGCACATATTGAACCGTGGTGTATTTGTAAATCATTAAATTCTGGATCATAATTGGCTATCGATGGAGGATGGTTTGTTTTCCGAGACAATGTACTGCTATAAGTGTAGCTATAAGTATAGTTTTGAGAGATTACACTGTGGCTATAAATTTTCGCTCTCGGGAGGGAAATTATACAATTCTCACGTAAAAGGGCAGTTATAACACAATCAGGATTAAACGGTTTAGCGATTTCCATACTTATAGGAACTTTTACTGCTGCTTTCATTATAGTCAACAGGGCATAAGTTCTGGTAGGTAAAGACTTTGACTTATCTAGGTTAAAGTACTAAGCATAAATTTAAGGAGCCTCGTGTAGTTATAGCTTATATAGCTATATACTCTGTGCAGAATATTGCATTTTGAAAGTTTGCTTAATCTGTTGAACTTATGGAAAAGCGGCGGCATCATAATGACTCGGCCAATTTGTTAATTCCAGATGAAGGGGTAATACACTGGGACATACTGGTTATGGTCCACGTGTATTATTTGTACTTATAATTGGAAAGTCCGAATTTAATAATTTGGTTCTCTTCCCAGTACCGATTGCTTTTTCGATGTAATATTTCCTGCCTTTCCAGGTAGTATACAGTTCAATTGGATTTTTTTATGTTTATCAGTTTTTTGTCGGTTTATTCAGGGGCAGACTGGTAGTCATGCCGTGTTCTTCCGTAGCCAACAAGCTTATATTTCACACATGTGTGAAATATAAGCTTGTTGTATTATGTATAATATTGCATTTGCGTAATTTTCTAAGAAGGTATCAATATTGAAGATGAAATGAATTCCTTATGTGTCAAGAAATTAGCAAACAGAGACTGAGGCAAAGAAATTCCGTTGTGCTACCCAAAGTGCAGAAATTCCCTGGGTTTTCCCAACCGTTTAAACTGTCCAAACATTCCTTATTCCATATCCATGAGGGGAATTAAGTATCCTGAATCCCAAAACAAATATTATCATCTTAAGCGCGTGGAAATTGCTGGGTATATATTCACATATAGGAAAAGAGCTTGAGTGATTATGCTACTGAAGACGTTTGAATTACAAGTAGACATAATTTTTGCAAATCATACTAGTTCATCTTGTTGAGCCAAGGTAGAACGTACACCTCACTGACGTCGCTTTCGTGTCGGTAGCTTCTTACCTACTCAATGCAGAGTATTTGGCTACTATGTATGTGGCAGTTATTATTATGTACACAAATCTGTAATAAGAAGTAATTATTATTAAGTGGACAATGTCGTCCGGATTCGTAATGTTCTAAAAATACTTCCCCTTTGTGTCATATGTACATATGGGCAAAATTACTATAATCACACACATACACGGTGCCGACAGCAGGAGCAGTTTGCCTTTGAAATAAACTATTAGGATGTAGTAGTATAGGATTCATCAATTTGTTTTCCCACTTTTCCTCGTGTACGTAATTACTTGTTATAATTGGAAGGTTTTCAAATTCCTCTGCAAATCACTGTGTATATGTAGATACGCATAATTATTCTTTATTCTCCGATGGACTTTCCCATTATTAAAGGTGTTAGGACTCTTCCTCAGATTATTTGGTTTTGTTTATTTTTAACCTTTAATGGTTTAATTTAAAATTCACTACGTAGTATGACATATGTGTATGTATTATGTATGTAGCAATATAAAGTGGGGGTAGTTACTATAAATACAGTTTCTTACTTACGATTAGCCCCAAAAGTTGACCCTTGACTTATACTTAAGTGCTCCCAAGCACATACATATAATAAGCTAACAATAAGTGTGTTTTCCCTAGGTATTCCTACATAATAAAGCTAGTCTTAATTGTAGCCAGGTATTTTATATGTATCAGCGGTTTTAGAATTCATGTAATAAGTATAACCAAATGTGAATGGAATAAATTATTGAAACTACAATCAACGGGGACATAACTGGATGAAACTTGAAAGTATATACGCTCCTTATATAAGTATGTACTTATGTATGTTTGGAAAGTACATACTTATGTTTTCGAGACGACACATAAGTTCCCCACAATCGGAAAAGCATTCTCTCGCTCATATCCAGAGATTTCCGGATTGTGTCTAATTTAGATCTTTTTAACTTATCGAAGGTTTTTTTAATGTATGTTCACCTTTCCCTTTTCCCGGAATTTAGTTTGTACTCCATAGCTTAAGTATTTTTGACAAGCTGTTATGTTACTGGCTCAAAGGAGCTGAGCACTATGGGAAGGTGTATTCCATGCGTATGTAATTAAGTATTTAGCTTCTGTAGTCGTATACTAATAAGTGTGTGAATGGAATTGTATGGGGATTAACTGAAATAATTGCATAGTTATACGTACAGATATAAGCAGGCCTATACGGATCATGGAGTATGTATAAATTTAGTACCGGAAGAACCTTCTATTGTTTTGTAAAGGTCAAGTATAATTATCGAAATGGCTCTGCGATAATTGATTGGGTAATCTTATATGCAAGCTTTTGTCCAGTATGTGTGGGGATTTTGTATGGTATAGCTCATCATCCAGCAGTCCACTGATCTGGGCACGCGTAAATGTATGTACACAATCTACTATACTACATGCAACTAGGCATTTCTAAAATTACATCGACCTTTTGCACTTATGATTGCACGTGGAAATGCTAACTCTGGCTTGTGGTGTGGTAAGTTGTGATATGGTGGTGACCTACTACAGATATTAATATAAAAAATGAAGAAAATATTGCTAAATTGGCCATTCTAGTAGTATTTCCTTACTAGGATTAACCTATGTAGTTATCTTATTTTGCATAATATGAGTAGCCAGGAAGTGTTAAGAGTTGAGTAGTAGATTATGTCTGGATTAGTGAAATCGCGGTAGTCTGAACCGAGCAATTAGTGAACAAATAATAAATCAATTGACTACCAGAGTATTATTACTTCCCTTTACTTTTCTTATGTGTTGGTATGTACACAAATTTGCTTAATCATATGTATAAGCGAGTATTAATATTTTTAGTTTTGAATAAACATCCGTATTAGTTTACATGAGGATGTCTGGAGCAATTCAAGTTTTTAGCAAGTCATCTGTTTTCACCCTCTTACTAGATTATATTTTTGGACCATGGACAAGATTGATATTCGATTATTATTTTTTTTTAATTGTGACATAAAGGGATCAAAATGAATGATGTAATCTGAGCAGTAAAATTTAATATTCAGTTATGTCTGTACAAGAATAAATACTGGGGAGTTAAAACGGATTCGTGTGTATTTAATTATAGCGTCTTTAGTCATGTCTGTGAGAGTTACGTGAGTTCATCTAGAAGTTGCGGATCTCTTGTGTTACTTAAGAGTGTATGGAAGAAATTATATTTGGTATAGATGATTGTTGTTAATATAGTTATTATGGATTCACAGAATTGAGTTGTCTATTCAAATCTGTGTGTATAGAATTACCAAACGTAATGAAAATCATTATCACAGGGAGAGCCCTGAATTTTAAACACGTTGATGGTGGATGAGTAGTATATGGGTTTTCACGTGAACACTTGGTTTCGATTTCGTTTTTGATAAATTAGTAAAGGATTAATCCAGTTCGTAGCAGCTTTAATTGCGTCAAGATATGTACGTTTGGTTTGGGGTTCCTCATTTTCAAATGACTTGTTCTAAATTCTTTGGGGCATATAGTGATCATTTCTGGCATGCATGCTACTATTATTATTGCTCATCAGCAGTCACTCCCGTATCCTTGTTATTTATGATTTCCATGCCAGTGCCAGTATCTCCAAAAATCTTGAAAATTCTAGGTCTTAATATAGTTTCATCCAAGGTTTTTATGGAAGTTGATTATATAAGTTCATTCTGGTTTGGGAGAGTTGGTAGAATATTTAAAAACCAGACATAGAGATGTTGTGTGTATTATGTGCGACCCTACGACCATGTATTGTGCACTAATTTGTTGATATTGAGCCACTTAAGTATTCACAAAATGTTGCTGTACTATTATCACTACCGTTGTAACAAGACATGTCTTGATTGTTACTTACAGTTGCATACATAGATTCACACTAATTTCCATATTTCGGGGAATGTCATAATACATATACCTATGCCCAGAAAGTCATGTAATACACTTCCAAGTAGTAGCATAGTAGCTTTGACACACTAAATTGCAGCTGATGGGAACGACAAAACTCAATTTCGTTTATTAATGCAACAAGGTTCAGGAAAGGGAGATTACATGTTTCATCTGCGTGTTCTATCCTGGGATGAGAATAACGTTATTGTTATAAAGCTGGGTCAAAGTCAACATAGAGTTACTATAACTTATTGGCTTTTGGGGTAACGAGACCACAAGCTTAATGAGAAGGTATATGTCATCTTTTCATGGAACATACTACTTTTACCTCTTGACTGTAATTTTCTAGCTTATACTCACTACCAGTCGAAACTTATTTATAAAAAGGCAATTGACTTCTTCTCCGATCAAATTTATGACACATTGTCATTGCTTATGTATGTTTTATAATTATGTGTATACGTAATTATTGTTTGGCAAATTGTTACCGGTAAGTTCATGAGCGATTACACAGGACATGACTCTTCCACTGTGGTACATTTACTGCGGGGCAAGGTTTAAATACTAATTAGGATTAGGAAGATGATTTACCTCTTGCGTGTAGCTCTTTGGTATCAGCAGAAGGATTGTCTCTTGCAAATATTCACTGACTCACATGTTTGTACATGTTTCTATGATTGTACATACCTATTAATTGCTTCTTCAGTCATTCTCATAATGTCTTATCCTGCCTATAGTTGCTGTAAGCATGAGAGATAAGGAGTTATTCTGCCTGGAATTGTCACGCTCATCATGAGCCGAAATCCGATATTTTCGCTGCAGACTCTGTAATAATTGAAAGGAAAATCTTTATCATATTGGGATCTGGATTTTCTTTGAGGGTATTTCCATATTGTACTTTTTCAAGTTCATTGTATTCAGTTTGTGCAATAACTGTACTTAAGTACATAAGTATCTACATATACACTAATATTTATTGTAATGCTGAACTGTACTAAATGTACATACCTACATACTTTAAGATGTTCCATTTTAGCAAGTAGTATCTTCTGGAACTCATGGCATCCATTATATGCTATCTCATTTTGGATAAACGTATATACTTTTACGCATAGTATAAGTACTTGTAATTTACAAGGTATAATGGTCATCTTCATCTGGAAGTATAGTATTAATACTTATAAAGGGATATTAGGCAATCTGGATACTAAAGGTAATTTTGCAGAGTAATAATAACGATTTTGGAAGCTTTAACTAGTAAATCAGGTTGTCAAAAGAGTATCACCAATGTCCCTAGCAATTTGTATGAGGAAGGGATGATAATAATGGCATCATGAATCTGGAGCTAACAGGTTAAAGACTCGAAGGGCATACTGATAAGAATACTATGAGTGCATTGAGTATGTTCGTGTGTATTTTGGAATGATTATGTAAGCATCTTGATGGGTTTTTTGGGTCCGTGTTTGCTACTCTGAAATTGAGACATATTTTGTATCATGTATCTATACTATCTACATATTGAAATACTTCACACTGGTATATTTTTATGCAGATAGATACAATTGACTATCAGTGATTGATTGTTATCTGGTTCCGAGCTAATTTCAGTTTGGTTTGGTGTCGCAGAGTCGGAATCATGTATGTATGTGCGGATTTGAATTGTAATTCAAGTAAGCATTGTCAAAATGGCACTATGATGTTTGCACTCCTTTTTCTGGTTAAATTTAATGCTTAAACAGTCATGACTATTACAAAAACCATTTATTTAAATAATATTTCTTGCCCTGGCCACCTCTATTAAGTTACTTTATAAAAGAAATGCTTCGGCTCTCCGTCCTTGCGTGTTTAATAAATGATAAGCATTACGTCTACTGGAGAAGATATCCCAGATCTTATCTTCAGTCGGCAGAACGGCCATCCTCCTTGGGCATTTTATGTTATACTCAGTAATAGTTTGTAATTTTTGAACAAACAGTATCAGGTTCAGGACATGGTTGGTCTTAAATTTTACAATTCCGTCAAACATGCAATAACTTTGTGTGTGTTTCAAAATCTTGGATTATGTTTTCGTATTTGATCGTTGATGAACTGAGTAAGTCTTATTGTTACATACGTGTAGCATTTCATCAAATATTTGGCTATTGTTGTTTAACTAACAGAGTGGGATATCTTGGTTGACTTGATAAGGAAGGCGTACTGGGAATTTTATCACGAATTTTTCAACTTCTGACGACTGGCCGAAAGTTTATGTCAAACTAGTAAACCAGCTGGGCTAATATAGGAACTGATTGAATAACTTCAATGTACATACATAGTAATAAGTTGATGTGTGGACCTGTTTTTTCTTGTTAAAAAATTCCAAAAAGTAAATAACACGTGTCTACAGAATAAATTTTATCAAAGAATGAACATATGTACATGATTTAAAACATGTAGAGTGGTAGCATTGGGAGACATGTATAGTATATGTATGCTGATTGCCATGCCAGTGCCCCTGGTAATGTTTACCATCATTGTACAAAATATATCACCTGAGTAGTGATTCACGTTTAAGTAGCTCAAAAAGAGGACATGAGGAAGAAAATTAATGTCAGTGAGCAAATACATGTTGGATTATGTAATTTGGTGAAGGACCTTCGTTGGCAGAAATTTAATCTCAGTTTGTATGCAGTGTGTGAGTGTGGGCTTTAATATTATGTAGATACCTACTTACGTCTATTTGCGTTGGGTTTATACAATTGATAAAGTTTGAAGGAAAGTAAAATTAATATGACGTTGACTTCTTTTAACTTTAGAAGAGTTACCGTCTACTCTGGCATGCATTGTGAGAATATGAATTAAGCCTCTATCAGTCGTTGTCCCCTGACGAGGTTGACCGATCCTTTCTGGTAGATATGATAATTATAGGTGAATTGCTAGATGTAGTTTTCCGACATTAACAATTATTCAGGGAAGTTTGTATGAATTAGGGTATGAGATAAATAAAAAATATTTGTGTTTAAATATTATTTATTTTGGCTTTACTTCCGTTTCTGTTTAATAATATAATAATTATAATAATAATATAATATTCTAGTATAAGACACAGGAGAAAGTCTTATTATACTTTACTTAGGTATACATGTCATGCATATTTGCGAACGCTTTGAGAAGTTCTGTTTCAGAATATCATTTTGACATCATCAGGACGCTTTACTACATAAGTCTGCACAGTCCATATTACTCTTTATAATTTCACATGGTACAGATTTATCACCATTTTACTCTATTTTACTGATAGAGAGCTAATTTGTTGCACTATGGAAATATAGAGAGAGCTAAATTATACTTACATTGTAACTCTAGTATACTCTTCTGTGTTTGACTTACGAAAAATATTTACAGGTTATATTATTTTTGCGTACCCTTATTTTAGTACAATATAAATATGTGTAATCAACTATAACTATTCAAAGATATATACATTGCTCATCGGCATGTTACACAACTTCTTAAAATCTGTTAAATAATGTTGTAGCAAATATATAATGCATCGTGGGAATTCCAAAATTGTCAAATATCTTGACCCTATGCATGTACATACGTTTTTGAATGGTACTTGTTGTGATTGACCATCTGTTGATTGAATCTGAACTCTTAGTTACAGCTGTCTTGGGAGGAAAAAACATTTTAATGATATATCTATCTACTTTTCTGACCGTGTGTTGTGTTTATGCCTTTTTTCACAAGAACTGAGGTTCAGACGTTCAGAAAAGGTGTATACTCATGTTGTTTGTGACATTTTACATCATGCGGTTTGTTAATAATCTGTTCTGGTTTTTTCCAGTTGTTTCTATTCAGGGTGAGTTTTAAGAATTAGTGGTGAAAATGTTTGGGATTTTGGAAAGGTCCTAATAGTCGGGCTCTGTAGGGCGTAAGGTTGACGAGACTTATTTTGCTGATACTAGGAAGTTTGTACATAATAATAAATACATTCCGATCGTTTTTCAATGGTGTGAGGGTATTAACAAGACTGATGTAAGTTTGTTCGCTCCTTGCGTGAATTCAAAATGTCAATAAAGAACTGACAGCAAGGTAGGGCCAACGGCCTATAGAAGGTAGCTTAACTGGGTCTAAACTTGAAGGTTCTCGTAGGAAGTTTCCAGCACATATACTTAACTTAAATATATGAGAACGTTTGATTTTGGATGTCTATCTGTACATGTACGTAATACATAAATGTACAATCTACATGTACATGCATTGAAACATTTATGGAGGTTGAAATTATGAATGAACGTCTCAAGGGAATGACTCACTCATAATGTCACAATCAGTACCCTCACGTACATACTTGTATGTTTACATATGTACTTACAACGTGAAAATTCTGGAAATATTAAGATGTTATAGAGATTTTATGGTTGAGTCATTTTATCCTAGTATCAAACTATCAACTATGTATAGAGCTATATAGTTACTTAGTTACCCATTTGTTCATTTATGGTTGTTGATTAAATCTTGGGGAAATTCTGTTGTTTACTTTCATTGTATTTGACCTGTTGTTACGTATATTGATTTGTGCCCCGTATTTTGCTGGACTTTATTTTTCTAGTCGGAGTTGGAAATATTTTAGATTGCTTTCTGTCTGACTTCGTTTTGATTCATAACTACCTATAGGTAACTATATGTATCGTTACATATTATTTATAAAAGTAGGAATACTACGATATAGATATTCGTGTATCTGCATTACTTCTTACGTAAGCTAAAATACTTAAAATAATGACCTAATTAACCTAAAAAAATTACAGCGTATTTCACTTAAAAATAAAAAAAACAAAATATTTATAAAAACATTGTAATTATTACATTAGGACTTGATTACTAAACGTATAATTATAATCAACCTTACATGAACATAGGAGAAGGTTTTAAATTAGCAGTAGAAGATAGTCGTCTAAAGGGTCTAGTTAGATTTCTCTCAATATCGTCTAAACTCTGACCCTGGGTTTCTGGAACGACGAAAATAATAAAGAAGAGTCCTATGAAGCAAATGGCTCCGAAACATAAGAAAGTAACTCCTAGTCCGTAGCTTGCATTGAATGCCGAAAAGGCATTTGTGACAGCAAAAGCACAAATCCAATTGAAAGCAGTCGAGGCGGCGGCAGCGGAGCCGCGGATCTTGCCTGGGAATATCTCACCCAACATCAACCATGGGACAGGACCAAATCCCAAGCTGAAGGCTACTACAAAGAGCATAAGACTGCCAAGTGGGATCCAACCATAACCCTCGGTCATGGTAGGATCATTTTCTTTGATACAGAAGAACACACCGAGAAAGCCTAAGCTGATAATCATAATTACATCTGACATCAAGAGAAGCACTCTCCGTCCAAGTCTGTCAATGAGAACATTGGCCATGAAAGTGGCACCGAAATTTACCACTCCGACAATGATCGTACTAATGTGAGGTTCAATGGTCGAGCCAGATAATTTGAAGATAGAGACGGTGTAGAAGATGACAGCGTTGATTCCACTGAATTGCTGGAAGAACATGAGAGCGAGGGAAGTTACCAATGGTTTAAGGTAGGCCTTTCCTAACAGATCTGAGAGCTTGGCTGCGCGTTTCTTCGATTGTAAATGAGTATTCTTGATCTCATTCAGTTCAGACCGTATGTCGGCTCCCTTTCCTCGGAGCCATTGAAGAGATTTTTCAGCTTGTTCGTCTTTTCCTGTTGTCAATACATAGAAGAAGATGGAAATAAGTTACAAGTTAATATTATCATCCATTTAGGACAATTCACATCTGAATTGTACAATTTATATCTTGTAATCATGACTAAGGTTTAAATTGCATAACTCACCATGGGCGATGTACCAACGTGGAGTTTCAGGGATGAAAAACGTGAGACAGAGGAAAGGCAATGAAAGTCCAGCACATAAGTATGCCAGATTCTGCCAGTTTAGGAATGCTCCAGCAGTAAAGCAAAGAAGCAGACCTGTAGGAAAGATACAATTGGATTAAAATTACACTCGTCCTATGTCCTTGTATAAATTCATGTAACCAAAATGTTTTCAACGAATTTAATGGAAACATACCAATATTTCCAATCGTCGTCGGTAACAATCCTAGAGTTCCACGAACTTCGGGTTGAACGGTTTCTGCAAGGTAAACGGGTAAACAGAGAGAAGCAACTCCAACGCATAATCCTTGAATTGTTCGAGCTGCGTATAACATGTAGATGTGCTGGGCGAGGGCGATTAAAAGCCATGCTGTAAGAATAATATCAAGTATGTACATATTTCATATTGTAATTATATCAATACTGACTATACATATAAAACATACATATTTACATACAATTATTTCGTATATTATAGAGCGTGGGAGACATCCGCTGTTAACTTTGCTATTATTTACTGTAAGTATAGATTTTCTACACAATCTGTTGGAAGTTATATGTTACCTAGCATGCATAGGTAATGCATATACAATACAGTACAAACATATAGGTAAGATATTTTTTCCGGCTGTTGTAACTTACCGACAATGAATGGAAGAGTGGTAGCAAGTAAAGTTGTTTTGCGACCCAAAAGTTCAACGATTGCTCCACCGCCAATACTTCCAATCAGTGCCCCCAATGGCATTAAACTTCCTATCCAAGCTGCCTGGAATTCAAAAACCACCATGAATTATGCATGGAAAACTGTACACATTCACGGAACTATTCACGTGACATTACGGTGATGGAAATCCTGAATGGAATTGAGAAACTAGTGGAATTTTTGCCACTAATGAAAGGTTGGCAAAGGTCTTCAAGGTCTTGGATTTAGTTGTAAGAAGTATAATCATAGCTACATATCTGCTTAGATTTCATATATTATAGTACTTACTTCAGGTCCATCATGTGCAATGTTTAAGGTTGAATCTTCTGTAAAGTTGGTTTCACTGAGTGAGACAAGCCCGGGTGATGTATAAGCAGAAATAAGTCCTATGATCATGGATCCAAGTGATACTGAGATGGCTGCCAATACCTGGAACAGTCAAAGAGGGTATTAAATTCATATTTTCCAAAGGTTTTAGATTCTTTTTCTAATCAAGCATATGTGTATCTCGTTTGTGCATTCTCAAGAGCAAAATTTGTATTCCGAATTACTCCATTTGTATTTGTATTGCATATTAATGCATTCAATGTTTGTGCTCCACACAGGTCGTTGTTTCATGTGTTGACAGCTTTGACTGTTTATCATAGATACCGTTGATTTATAGTTGCTGACGTTATGGAATATATAGTCATTTTGCGTTTTCATAAAAACAGATTATTGGAAGCGGATCATTGAGTTGTATTTGTATTAATTTATGCATTTCATGAGTATATACTGATAACTATATGTAAGTATGTGAACATGAAGACTAGTGATACTTACGATTAGTGCAGTTCCAAATAACTCTTTATGACTTGTTTTGTAACTTGTACATATACGTGTGAATGCAGCATACGTTAGGCACATGTGGAGCTCGCAGTCTTTTCATGACCTTATAGATTTCAATGGAATCTCTGAGGAACATTTCGTTCGTTGACAAATTATAATTGGGGCTTGTGTTTTATATGAGCAAAAATGCACAAAAACTAGTCCTTCTGACGTACAAGTATAAGTACGACTATAGCATAAGGGCTTACGTGTACAACGTGTGTGTAAGCAAAATCATCCGATCCCTTATTGACAACTTGCTGAATTTGACCGAGGTTGGTGAGTCTGATATGACATATGAGCATGAGGCTTAACATCTATTCTAAAACGAGACGATAAGGAAACGTGCGAGAATTAGAGGAAAGATGATGAATAAATTAATCGAGGTCTGTTTTTTGTCCGTAGTTGACAATCTTATCTTCAAACGTGACAAATTTAAATTAATTATCCTCAGATTAAACTTGGGCAAGTGTCTTAGAGTTGAAATGTTCATTAAAAATATTGAACATAGTTGTTGAAATAATGTGTGCTGGTCATTCATCTGATTGTTCATAGGGGAAAGGAGAGTGGAACATTAGAAGCTTTATGACGAGGGTATATGGTAACTGTAATAGATGATGACGAATGTCTAATTTCAATTTCGCAGTTAATTATAATTTATTGTTAATGATTCCCGACGCTCAGAGGAATATTTGTCATTTAATTAGTGAGCATGTATGTACCAGACTTCTTTGTATCACATGCGGATTATCCCTAGAATACAACTTTATTTTATGAGGACGACTACTTAGATCCTATGATACACAATTATTATGGTTTCCTTCCAGCGGTCAACTATACTATAGTTGTTATTATAGTAGCTTAATGTCATTCCAGAAATGTTCACCTCTCGAGCTTTTTAGGGCCGTGTAAATGAACCTATTGTTTTTATTCTTTGATTATTACTAATCTCATGAAGTTTAGTTGTATCAGATGACAGCAATTTTTACATCATTGAATGTTTGATTTAAAGAACCTTTAATTATACACCGAGGATATGTCTATACCCCGTCTGCTCTTTTATCATTAAGATTTCCTACTGATAATGTACTTAATAAATTGAAGTGTTTGCCTTATTGTCGTGATCATGTATGTCATGATACGGCAGTTACCAGGAATTATATCTATGCATATATATGGTGCTTAACCCGTCGTTTAAATTAGGACCTGACAGACAACTTCTTCAGAAAATAGAGCTATGACTTTATATAAATGAAATTTCGTTGTAACAAGTAAAAGCTACTCTGAAGTTGATAAATACGCTAGTACATTGTACTTACGATTGTGCACTCTTTGGTAATGGAAACCAGACAGTCAACTGCTATATTACTACTTGACATATGTACATACTTAAAAATAACTCGAACTTAACGTGAAAGCATAGTCGGAGGTTAGTATATCTGTACTTGAATGAGGTGCTGCGCCTGAGTTGCATGACTGCACTTTGAAGTCATATTGTTTTAATAAACCGATAGAACATAAATTATTTTATACAGTTGCATGAGAAAAATATTATTGGAAACCATGCAGGGCAATGGCCTACCTGTGAGAATGGGAATTTGGTCTTTTGTACCAGTCCAGCCGATGCCTCAATAGGGATTTTCAAATCTATGTGCGTGTCTGACCGAAACATTTTGTCGAGTGAGAGATGTGGACTTGGACAAATGTAATCACTGTAATTTAGAAGTTTTCACAATAGAAATTGTTATGGTAAATAGCTATTTGAAAGCTATTTTACGCGAGCTCTTCTCAGCCAATTACGTGTTTTTCAGAATTTAGGACAGTTTTCGGCACAGTTGTAATTTTGAACTGTTGTCTTGTATTCGTATAAATAGACTTTGTTTTTTAATTGTAAAGAAATATTTTTAAAAAGTTCCTCAACGTGTCTATGTTATTCTGTGGTTCACTCTAGAAACACTTATTGGCTGGTGCAGAATAATCTAAATGCATGCGAGTTATGTGTTCACAGAAGAGGAGATGTAGAAAACCGGGGAAGAAAGTTGTTGAAAATGTAGAGTTATGTAGCAAAAAAGATGCTAGCAGTTGGTAATGTTACCCTGAAGATGTTTGCAAGTCATGAATGAACTGAATCTATTTTGGAACGGTCGTAGAGTTTTATCCGAACTTGAAGTTTTTTTGCGACGTTTCCTAGGTGTTGTTTTTTGTTTCAGCTTCTACTTATAAGTATATAAATAAACTTACGTATACATAAGGACATAGTCACAGTTTGTGACTATAAATCTATGACTATACTGTAGTTTCATTGTGACACTACTATAGTTATATGGATACTTATAGTATACTTAGTCTCCAAGTTTAAGTTACATATTCATTCAGATTCCTCGTGTCATTTGACACGTAATGACTATATGGGAGAACTTCTCAATCAGGTCCATACTTTATACAGGGGCAGTATACTTCCTAAGAATTAATAGCCGCTACGCTAACATTATACATATCCTTATTAATCATAGTAACGGTTAGGTGCAGATTTTGATTTTATTCGCAACTCATTACTAATGTAATGACGTTATATGGTGTTATAAATAACGCCATTCATGTTCTCTACTATGCTTTGTTCTTATCATCGTTGTTGTCAGTGTGATGAGATGCCAACAACTCAATAATTCATGAATTGCCTTGAATTGACAAACGCAGTGTGATGAAGTAATCTTAACACGAAAGAAGTGTCGTATCTATAAGAGGGCATATGTAATGTAGCAAGATGTCAAGTCGTGTCTGGATATGGTGATTTATAAGTATTAGCTTTTTAGAATTTAAGTATACACTTGTAGAGGGAAAAATGCCATGCTTCACTAATATTTGCGGATGATGCCATAATACTTTGTGTATGCCTTCGGTTTCAAGAATGGCGAAAGGAATAGGGCCAGAAGTTTAAAATACTTCTATAGGATTGAGCAATATCTGAAGTTCTAAAGTTAGTCATGGAGAGACATACAAGAATAATGCTCAGACACACTATGTACAGTTTGTCTTTATGCTTATGCGAAGTTATAGTGAATGAAAGCTGATATGTCAAGTGTTTCAGTTCTTTCGGTGTATGAAGATGAAGCGCAGATACAGATAGTGTGACGACTTTCTGCACCGGATGACATTTTTGTAAAGCTACAGATACCTTTGGTTTGATTTTTTTGGTAACAACGTTCATGACGTGAAGGATGCAATTATCCCAACCGTTGTAATTTAAATGTAAATCGTTATAAAACATCGCAGTTTTCCTCCTATTGTTGAACCTAATAATTATTATCATGCGAGAGTTTTTATGGCGTTTGTGTTTTATAGTAATATCTACTTAATATTTTTACTTTTCTAGAGCATCAAGTGCATTTAAATGACTTACAGGCGTAAGCAGCTGGAGTATTTTTTAGAATAAATTATAAAAATACATGAATCAGTGATTAGTAAGGTTGATTTGATAGGCTTGTTCAGATCAATCAGAAACACCGTATAGATACAAGTATGTGTACGATTAAGTATAATCGTAACCTCCATGAGATATAATATTAACCTCCAAGCGATTGGAATGCCAGGGGAAATCGTTAATATGCAACAAGTGCATCAAAGTAGTTGTTTCAAATAATATGTTGATCTTGCTAGATACAGAGAAAGACGTCATGATGTTGTAAGTACAACTAAAAGCAATTTGCTAACAAGTTAAGACAAAAGTGCACTAGTGTAATTGCACGTGAGGTAACGTATAATTACAAGTATTTACATCAGCTTTTAAATATTAATCGAATATTAGAAGAACTGCATATAGTGCCTACATGATTAATATATCATTATTATAACAGAATTTTTTTTATTGTTATAACGTAAACGTATGATTGGTGGATGGTTAGGGTGTGTGTCCGAAGGTGAAACCTGATTGGTGGTAGTGGCCATTGTGGTAATCTAGTTACATGTGTGTCTATATTTCAATTATATGCACGTGTCTGTTTTCACTTTCAGGTTATTCTAGGATAAACTATAGCATAATCATGAATTACCTTGTATTACTTAGCATAATGGAATACTAGATTTAATATCCTCATTGCTATTTAATTTTAATTATAGTCAAGAGTAGTTAATAATTTGAGATTCTGGAGTGTGATATGCAAAGTAAAACATTGCAATATTAAATGCTCATGTGATGGGGTTTGGATATCAACTACGCTTCATAACTTTGCAATGAGAGAAAGAAAGAGAGAGAGAGGAATAGCAGGATGGAAAAACTAGCTGGTAAAAATGCTTGCAACTTGTAATTATGTTGCAATTATTGACATCATCGACATGAACTCAAGTTCCGGGAATTACATACTTAAATGTGAAATCTCATTATGTCCTGAGGTAACTTCTGAATCTCTGTACGCAATATGTCTATTGATAGGTTTATAGTTTTGTATGCAGAAAGTTTAATTGGGTACGTTATACTTACATGATAATAAGCTGTAATCACGAACTCACATTAAAAATCTGGAAAAAAGCTGCGCATATTTTTCATTTTTTGCTTAGGTGGTTATCTTGCCTTGCATATCATGATAATAATATGACGAATAACCCAGTCAGGTAAATGATTCCCGACCACGTGCCTTCAGGGTCATGTGTGGAGCACTTGTGCGTCAACGTTGACTTGCTTGTGAACGACAATATTGTTGCACAATATGGAGAAATATGAATTTGAGATTTCGGTGATAGTTCGTTTTGACTTTTGATGATGCAAGAATGGAGGAATGAGAAAGGAACATGTAGCTTACCTGTGGAACTAAGCTTGTGGGTAGAGTGTCTGCATTATTGGAGGATTCAGAGTTCTCATCTTCGATTGAAAATAACTTTAGGGACTTCTTTTCATCCAGGCTGGGTTCTAGAATAAATTGGTGGATAACTTCTTGTGATAGTATGCCGGATGCCCTTGAGCCCCTGCGACTGGAGCTGTGAATTATTATATTATGCGTGGAGCCGGTCGGTGGGATGTCATCTGACAAGAGTGGAGAAGTAGGCGATTGTGGTTCCATTATCGGTTCTTCATCAGATTGGTTTAGCTGTTCCGTATTGTTTGGATTGGGTGACATTCTGTTATGGTGACGGATGCTTTCCCGCTGTTTGAAACGTTTTCAAAGTTTCTCCTGTGTGTCATAATAGTCATGTAATCAATATTTCCAATTAATTACAGATGTGGTCATCGAATATTAAGTGTTTGTATACTTAAATATTATATCGAAAGCACGCGTTGGTTGCGTAAATCCTCACACGCGATGGGATTTAAAGTGTAATCAAGCTAATAAATTTAGATTTGATTAGTAAGTGTTAAAAAAATCAAAACAGCTATATAATTAAAAAGTAATAAAAGGTCAGATAGGTTCAGCCTTAAAACGATATACTATAATTCATGTTGGATCAGATTATTAGGGCCATGTGCGGAGTTGTTTGTGATATTTCAAAGATTAACTGGTGATAAGTGATAAACTTCATCCATGATGAGTTGATGAGCGGTTTATCATCTTGGGATGATTACTCTTTTATATTGGCACAAGTAATCGCAAGCACACATAGTTTCTGCTTGGAATGTTTGTTTTCTCTGATGTTTTTCGTATTGAGCTCATTGTCAAGTTTAATGCAGTAACATATTTAAGTATAGTAGATATGTTATTCTTACTTCAAATAAATATCACTAAAAATAAGTGTAAACTACCTATCAGTCTCTATACTCTGTATTACTGGTGCGAAAAACAAACTTATGAAATCAGTTTACTAAATGTTACTATGTTTCTCATGATTTCCTTGGAACGAAAAAAGTATTTTAATGTCTGATTTATGAGATCAGCTACACTGCATTTACTAGACTGGGTATGCTGAAGAAGACCTTGTGGTAGGAGCAAAAATTCTAGCTTCTACGTTTCAATCTGCGAACTTAAGTACCTTTACCAAAGTCATTAATTCACACGCGACATTATTTTGAGCTTGTGCTTCATGCTTCACATATAGTATTTGTGCCTACTACAGAAGTAGGTCATTTGGAACCTAAACCCGGGTAGTCTCGGTTGTTGTTTTCAACTCTCGGTCTGCTATGCTCTTTCCTGCACATATGTATGCTGCACGTGTATCCTGCGTATATTAGAGTAAGAAGGTACGCAGTGTTTGTTTATAAGTTGAGACTTCAAGGTTAGTTCTAAAAATTGAGTTATATTTAGGTTTAGGTATAGAAAAATTACTAATGACACTACTACTTGCACAAACCGATGATGACTGTCGATAGAAGAACTAAACATTAGTATAGTTGACTAGTTGAGTGTTTTATCTGCATTGGTCTAAACAAACAAATCTTATAACTTACAACATTGTAAAGGCAGGAGGGCAGATGCGCATTTCTATTATTTGCGTTATCATTAAGTTCTCTGCACGAGCTGGAATGAAAATTTTGCATCGGGTTTGTTTACATTCTGAAGGACGACTCCGACGTGTGGACGGTACTTGTCCATACACATACATATGCATGTATATAAAATCTACTAAAATGCTGACTGTCAACAAGTTTAACTGTCTGTGTATTCTAAATAACACAACCATATAGCTGCTTCCATCTCTATTAGAGCTGCATACAATTTGAACGAATTATGTGTGTACATACTACTACATACTATCTGTATCTATATTAATACTCCTACTCCCTATCTAGAGTGAACTGGATGTTGCACCGCGGATTACATCATGTTACATATATGTACATCCTGTTGGGCTGATACGCACGTGTCTCCGGAGAAATCCGATTCTACAAAAGTTATCAGTTCCTTGCAGAGTTTTATGCGTCGTGAGTCGGGACCTTAATATTGCTCCTGCTTGCATTATTTTGCCTAGTGTTTCTTGTCTTATTATTCCATACAAAGTCATTAAAATCGTGTCTGTGCTGTCGTTATCATGTTAAGGCGACTACATACTACTGGAACAATACTTGCATTGAGATGTCATGGTCAATACTTTTATTGTCGTTGAACTAGTAAGTATAGATATATGTATCTACACTAGGCGACACAATCTACAAAGAGTAGCGGAAGGTTAATGCGTGATTTTTAAGGGTAAATGAAAGGCATGGGCAACACTCTGGCTACCTTTTTGATTACGCGTTCAGAGAGTTGAATTTTTCTGCAGAATCTATCAGCGATTGGTATAGCTACGCTAAAAGACGGATATTTATACACTGATAAATCAAAAGTCAACAAGTTTTACTCGCTGTATTTACTGTATAACGGTTATAGCTTATTGGGTTTAGGATTTCATTTATGGAGCTACATTAAAAATGTACTGATTACAGTTTTTATTGTGTCAATTCATTTTCATTTCATGGAGGCATAACATGTGAAGCTTATGCTTAAAATCTATCGACTCTTCAAAATCATATGTATGGAAGACACGTGTGGGGTAAAATTTATAATGCACTCAATAGTTATAAGCATGTCTTTGATAACCTTTCACTTTGCTCTGAGCTTATTTTTACCATGTTATGCGTGCCATCATCGGGTGGACTTGCACTCATTTCACTTTTACTTTTTTCATAACCTTATATATAATGTGTTGGGAGAGGAAGGAACTGCTTCTATTGTATACGTGCATATATGCTCGAAAATAAATCACATTCGCATATCGATTTTCACACATACTCAGCTCATGATCACATTGAATAGCTCAACTGTTCTTAGCTTATCCTGACTAAACGTTGATAACTTAATGAGAATAGTAGTGCACCCGTTAAATGCATTGTATAATATAGACAGTTTATAACTTCTGATCTTAATCCAAGGTAGACGTTCAACTAAAGGTACAATACCAGGCTTGTGGTTGTATTTTGCACTACGAATATGTTATAAATTAAGTTTTGTTGCGCATATATTTAGATTTCTGAATTAATTATAAGCTTATAATTAGATGCAATAGAGAAAATATGCGTTTTAATTTAAAACAACTATTGGGACTATGTTATATCTGTAGCATCAAGGGATGACAATAGAATTCTTTAAAAGAGAACAAAGTTTGAGTAACTTACCCTGCAAATTAATGGTGAAATTCCTTGGGGTAGGTTAAAATAAACGCGGAGTTCTTGATTGCAAGTTTTGGGTTGCACCTGCTTCTTTATTGTATAGGTAAACCGTTGAAACAAATAAATAATTTTAAGTCACTACTATATTTTCAATATTTGTGTGTAGATACTACATGCAAATAAATTGCAAAGAGGAGGAACTAGAGACTACTGCAATATATTTAGAATTGCAAAAGTGTGCAAAATTCAGTCTCGGTGAGAATCTTGCACGGTTCCTGCTAGTAGGGCTGCTCATGGAGCAATGAAGAAGACTTTCCCGTTTTCTGCATTTACATATGAAGCAGCGGAGTTTGCAAAAGACTTGAAATGTTGGGTAGAGTTGAGTTGGCTTATAATACAATGATTTTGTGTAGGGAACTCCATGTGTATATTCATGTACATTAGAGAGGTAGGAAGCAGTGAAAGAAAGAGGTACATAGGAACATAGTTGATGTTGATATGATTGCACAATGTGAAAAACATAGAGACCAATGTTTTGCAAGTACCTACATATGTATGTACGTGGACAATAGCACACATGTAGTGCTTATTCGGGGACCGTGAAAATAACTCACTTCTCCTGCGCGGGAACAACTCACTACAATGTGAGGTAGGTAACTATATGTTCTCTGTGCGGTCTCTTTCTGCATACATGCTTACTTACAAACAAAGTAATTATTTCTCTAGTGGAACAAGATTTGTCTAATGCACCTCTCATCTCGTCACTACAAACTGTAATAACAGTGGGACAACAGGTGCTGATGTAATGCTTCCTACGTATTCTACAATGTTTTCTTCGGAAATACTACTAGTAGTTTTATACATATATGTACATGCATGCAGATAGCTTGTATGGGTTTACAGGTGCTGAGGTACTCAAATATTGTATTGTAAGCATCATCTTTGCACTTTGGTGTGATATTATTATATAAATTGATGTTATATTTGACTTATATCAAAGTAAGGTCGAACTTTCGCAATGTCAACTTATATCTTCGAACATGCACTTCAGCATTATCTTTTATATATATTCAAACTTCCATAGTATTCCACATGTTCACCTTTACCTTTATTTTTCTGTTAAAGGATACTCTACGAGGTTTATCTTGTAAATGGTGTAAAAAATAGGATGTTATTATGTACTGAAATTTTATCATTGACATCTAAAAAATTGTTTTCATAGTCATTCTAAATTTGTTTTTATAGTCATTTTATAGCAACACATAATAGAACATACTTTAAAATGCTAGCAATACTATCTCTCTGGTTTGAGTTCGAGCTGAACTTACGGCACTGTTTGTGGAACGTGATGTTACTGTCTCTATTACTTTGCCGGTTGTTTGCTACTTGCTACATTGACGTGCATACTGCATACAGCTGAGTTTGCTGTAAGTATACATAGTTCGTTGAAATGACTCACTTTAAAAAACAATGAATATATATCTTTGAAGTTTATGGTGGAGCTTGTGATGGGAACGTGATTTCTGTCTGCTATTAATAAATTATTCGGGATTTTCCTTGTCGTCCCTATTGTCTGGATTTTGGCGATCACTCCATGCAAGGAAATATGTCTGCAAGTCTCGCTTTTGTTTAGATTACATTCAAAATTTAATGTTAAAATTGTTACACACAATTTAAAATTTCTTGTCAATCAGCACATGAGATAACCTCATGTACCTATTACTATACTTAGATTTAGGTGTACGTATAATTGCTTGTATTTCCTCAGTCAGTATCTATGCATTGTTTGAAAGCGGATTGAAACAGATGAAAGGCCGTTGCTGGACAAAAACAAGGTAACATATTGCTAGAACATACTTTAGTAGAAGGAGGAAAAATCTAAGATATTATTAATGAATGACAAAAGTCATGTCATGATGCTATGGGTAGCTCATGGCACGACAGTATTTTTAGGGTACGCTATCAAATAACTATAGTTGTAGATACATTGATGTGCCTATTAAGGAGAAGCAGCTAGGCTAGTGTGTGTTTAGTGTTTATGTAGTAATTTAACTTGAAATTAGCTCACAACTATTTAAAAGGAAGATTTGCTAGGAAAAACAGTTGGATCTTGTTGTGACCCGTTGGAATGAAGGGATGCAAAATGTAGTAAATACGATTTAATTATCTTAATGTATTGCTGATTGATCAATTAATTAACTCAACCGCAGTATTTTTTCGTTGCTAGTTGTTTTCATTAGCAATTTTCCTGGTTTAATGATCTAATAAAGGTCGTAATAGTGTACATAGTTATTGTTATCAAGAGACTTTATGCAAGTATTAATATTCTTTGGTTTGAGTGATGCACATCCGAATAAAGTACATCTTTGTGGTTTTGATGATAAAAGTCATCGCTATTTACGCAATGATTAAACTTTTACTTCAACGCAGATGTAAGCATTTATCGATGTGTGCATTCACTACTTTTATGAGGATATGTACTTAGGGTGGACTATATACTTTCAGGTCTTGGAGCTTACTGCTCTACAGTGCTGATTTAATGTTCTTATACAGTTGGATACATATATGTTTACACTTAATGAGATCAGGAAAGGCCACATGATGATGTGAAGATATCTTTCAACGACATGTCTAGTCTTATTGCAAGTGAAGAATGTATGCTGCACACTGCACTTTTGATTGTTTTGTAACTCGTATTTACAAATAGTGTACTTCTATATCTAGCAGCTATATACTTAATGTATGTCATGAGTAACGTGCTCATGTTTAATAGTAATACTATTATCGACATATGTGTAGTGGTTAAGCGCGTGGAAGAGGTGAAGTAAGAGTAATGCTTTTCGATTTTGTAGGAAAGTTATATTATATTTCGAGTTTTTCCTAGTTATCCATACTTAATACTCCTTGTGTAACTATCACACTGTTAAGTGTCAATCTTCCCGGTCGAATCGGGGCTTATTTTTGTGCACTGTGTAGCCACAGTTACCTACGTATATATGTATGTGAAGTAAAAGACTGGCAGTGTATTTCTGCTGGTGTTGTCACTTCCTACCTTATCGATCACAATTTAACATTCGATTTCATTCTAAATGTGATGATATTGGAAGACCTACGTATATAGATTCAGTAGTACTCACAGTTTCAGATCTTTCATGCGTAATTGGTTTTTCATTACCTGCACTATTATCTTTAAAAGGATTAGTTATCAATAAACTCGTGCAGCTATTAGGCTTGTGTAAACTGTTGTATGTAGATGAAAATCTTCAATAAACAATGAGCGTGCGGCTAGGGAGATTTTTAATTGTCGTACTTACATGAAGTATCTAACCCGATTTGGAAATTTGACATTGGAGCATATTTTAATCTTTATAATGTGCATTATTTTATCGGATAGTGAATTGGTGTATTATCATGAGGTTAAAACGTATTAACTAAAGTGGCCGATTTGAGCTTAAGCACTAAAATATTGATTTACGTGTTGTATGGGTTAGCGTTATGATCATATGTATAATTATACATGTACATAGTTTAAGATGTTACTGGACTTGGGTATGCAAACCCATGACGTTTGCAGGCTCTTGACAAGCTGTATTGCGACATGCCCCTTTAAATTTAAACCAGTGTTAATAAACTTAATTGTCCCCTATGGTTAGTTTCAAGTGGGAATGGTTGCAACAAATTCCTAGAAACACT
This sequence comes from Lipothrix lubbocki, assembly GCA_034696945.1. Classification (NCBI taxonomy): domain Eukaryota; kingdom Metazoa; phylum Arthropoda; class Collembola; order Symphypleona; family Sminthuridae; genus Lipothrix; species Lipothrix lubbocki. The sequence goes on from JAQGAK010000331.1 coordinate 65,801, forward strand.
CCACAAGTTATATATTTTTGCCTCTTAAATGCCCTCGACTAGTAACAAATAGTAGTGGTGAGCTGGATTAAGCCGTATGTTAGCTATGTATGAGTATTTGTACGTAACTATGTGAGACACTTGATAATTCGATGGCATTTTAATTGTCTCTCTGTATGAATTATTGTTATTTAATAACAGAGGATGATTGCTAACGAAGTTGACAAAGTATTTATTTCTAACTTCGTTAATGTGTTCTACACTTTCGGCGTGTGCTGGAAAAATTGCGCTATTTTCACAGTATATAAATGCTTGATGACATTTAATTTGTTTACTTGAACATAGCTTCACTTCAAGGTGATAAAGCTAAACGATTTTGTTGAGTGTGCTCTGAAAGAGTAAAATAAAGCTATAATGTACAAGTTGTTTTCTCTGCCATTTGATTGATCATAGATTAAAGTTGCTTTTTGCCTTAATATTGTAAATACCAAGGACGACCGGACGGACAGACGAAGACTATTTCTGATTTTATTATATTGATATTATATTGATACTGATAATGCGCAAAAAATCACAATCTCTCCAAACTTCGAATCCGACTCATAAAATTTGTAAAAATTAATAAATCCCGGTAAAAATACATGCCATTAAATATGTTACAGCTGCGCTGCCCTTCGCCCCGTTGTAGGGCGGCCTTAATCGTCGACCCAACATTTAATTTCAGTTGCACTAACTACAGCGAATCCCGTCGACCTTATTCTCAAAATGAAGAAATGCTGCAAATAACAAAAATATGAAATCAGATTTATCATAACAGTAACGTGTGTAAATACCCTAGCGTCAATATAGCAGCTCTAAACGTGTCTATATTGCACTTCATATGAAATCTTCAAAACAGCGATTTAGATTAGAGAATGAAATGAACTTTATTTCACTAATACCGCTATGGTATTTGCCTTAAGACAGTACGTAATTCACTAATGTTGTACAATATTAAATCAATTTTATTATAAACTCAGGGATGGGTAACGTTATTTTTTTCGAACTACAGGTTTGAAGCTACGTTCAAAATACGTGGTAAAAAGACGTTTCACGTCAAAACTTCAATTTTTTTTCAATTTTCGGTTATTCGGTTTAGGTTTTTGTTTTTGAAAAGTGTAATTTAATTTTCAGCCACATTAATGGTCCGATTTAAAAAATTCTTTTTATATTATTTCACATACGTTGTTATGTACATATGTAAAATACATTTGAATATTTTAACATATTTCAAGCTTAAAACGTTAACTAAGAAATTGGGTCGTGATAACGAAAAATAACGTTACCCATCCTTGATCAACTATAAAACTTTAACCATACAAATTATTATGAGCTATGATATTTGTATCTCTTAAAACAGAGATCCATCAGAATTAACGTTAATAGTTTCATTAATTTTGATTGAAATTTAAATCGAAAGCAGCATAGAAAAGTACAACTTTTAAAAATTGTATTGTGTTATTAACATTAAAGGGACCATCATCGTATACCATGCTAGGAATTGTAATACTAGTGATTATTTTTAAGGCTCTTATATCTTTAACATTGCATTCCCCAATCCTCAAGCTCTAACAAATTCGTTTATTAATGGTTGCCACTGTGTTGAATAGGTTTTGATTTTGATTGAAAGTTAAAAAAACATCCTAAAAATGTTCAATTTTCAATATATGTTTTTACTTTTTGCTGGACAAATGAAATACCGAAGCGGGCCGTACTCGATTCTTCAATTTATAACACTGATTACATAATATTACTTATACAGTATTAGACTAATTCCAAGAGGGATCAGTAGATTGTTTAAATTGGAGCCGACTTCTAGACTGAGTGCCCCACCACATATAACGGGTCTCCAGTTTTGTCGAAGGATTTTGATGTCATGGTTGTTACATGAAAAACATGCGACTGGCTTCAGATTATCCGTTAGGGTCATATGTTGTAAAATGTCCTTTGAAATAAAAAAACCGTTCTCCTTGTTTTGGTTTTCGGTTGCCACTCACCAATACAGCTGGTCCATGCCTACACGTAGTAATAAAAACAAATAATATCCAGAAAATCATTTATATCGTATTCGTGTTTAAAAATACTTATTATATATACCTACACCAAACAGAAATGAAAGATGAATTAAATATACCAAAAGTAGTATGAACAATTGTTCTTGATTTTTTTGGTCACCGATTCAATTGGTATTCATAGTGTATTTACGGCAGCGCTGAGACAATTGGGTTGGCTGAAAATAAATATTGTTTGATAATATAAATATGTGATTATACATCACAAGGTGGAACTAAAGGAAGAATAAAATGACCTACCATTATAATACTACATATGCCGTATTTATTCGATTTTTTCCGGGTATATCAAAGATAACCGGATTCTTTATCATCAGAAGATTAGGTTAGCAAAAGAATCGGTAATCTTATATATATTCGGGATTCTATATATTTCCTTGGTTTAGACCAAGTTTGAATTTTGTACATGAAATATTTGGCAAACAGTTTACAGCTACGAATGCGCAGGAATTCTGCCGCGCAATTCGATGTCCTAAAAACGATGACACGGTAAAAATTAATGATGACGTATTGGCGTGTCTGCAGAGAGAAGTGTATCATAGTCATAGCATTGATGCCGCAGAACGCGAAGACGAAAGTGAAAATACACATTATCTTTTAGAATTTTTACATTCATTGACACCTTCAGGCATGCCCCCGCATCTGCCTATAATAAAAGTTGGAGCAATTATAATGCTTTTAAGAAATTTAAACACCAAACAAGGATTGTGTAATGGGACACGTTTGATTGTCAAAAGTTTAGCCCATAATCTTATTTGCAGAAATGTTAATAGGAGCAACTAAGCAATAACACACCAAACTATAAACAAAATATTCTGTGCGCAAAGCAAGACTTAAACCACATGTATAGTTTCTTGCAGGGGCGTCGGAAGCTGTGGGAGCAAGGGTGGGCAAAAACAGTGTCATGGCGACCATATATTTAGGGGGCTATATCATTTCGTGTTTTCGGGCCCCAAAATTGTTCCAAAAACCTACCACATTTTTCATTACTTTGGCCCTAATGTGGCACTTTATCTAGCCTTTCAGTTTTCTCCTAATTTTTTCGTTAACTTGTGCTTTTCATTTTGTATTTACATATTTTATTTTAATTTATGTGCATCCATTTTTATAGATAAAAATGGATCAAAACCTTTTAAAAAAGTTTGTTTTCTGGCTAAAATTGAGCTTTTGTGTACAAATTGGCAAACATGTTTTTGAACTCCCAATTCTTGCCAAAAATATTATTGTCCCTCTTATATCACTTAATGCGAAATCTAAACATTTTGCAACTTCCGATTGACTTTGGAAGACGCACAAATGATTGCCACAGTGCCATTGTCAACCTCGAATAGTCCTGGATATTAAAATTATACATCCTTTTAGTTAAAGCCGTTTCTTTTTTTACACATTTAACGTTGTTAATAAAGTATATAATATTTCATTGAATATATTCAGAAAGAACTTTTGTTATACGCATTTATAAAAATAAGAAATTTTAATGCCAAGAATACAACATTTACACGTATTTTCTAAAATCAATAGTTGTTTAATTAACAAGCATTTAAACTCCTCATCAACGATGCAAAGCACTGGACACGAATCCAGCTTGACTTCAAGCCTGCAACGACATTGGGAGTAAATAATTGTAATATGCGCCACTTTTTTTAAATTGGAAAACCACATTTGCAGAACAGTACTTTTTACCATAATTTATTGTATTACAATATATGGAAATTTCTATAGTATTATAATAATTTTAGCAATATTAGATTTTGCCAGGGTGGGCAATGCCCACCCTGGAAATAACGTGGGTGGGCAAATTGCCCACTTTCCCACCCTGCTCTGACGCCCCTGGTTTCTTGTTATTTATTATTATATATTTATTTTATGAGCGAAGCGTATCTAGATTTTGGTATTTCCGTCACAAACTTGTCGCTCACAAAACTTTCGAACGAAAGCGTTTACAGCCGAATGAAATACATCATTGAAAAGCTGGTAGATTAAATATACAACCGATTCCCAAACATTCCAAAAAACCGTTTCGAAGTTACCCGGGTTTTTTTGCATTTTTGTCCCGATGGGGCTCAAAATCAATACACATTGACTCCTGGTAAACAGAAAAACAGAAAGAGAACATAGCTTCACTTAAAGGTGATAAAGCTAAATGGTTTTGTTGAGTGTGCTCTGAAAGAGTAAAATAAAGCTATAATGTACAAGTTGTTTTCTCTGCCTTTTGATTGATCATATAGATTTAGTGTTGTTATTGCCTTAGCTTTGAGCTGGCTGTAACCTGTTTAAGTACTTGAAGTATAACTATTCTGTATGAAATATCTGCATATGTGTATTACTGTGTATAATGCAATGTTTGAATTTTATAACTGTAACGGTACCCTAACTTCAAACTCATCTGGCCTTTAACGAGGGAACAGAGATAGTTTTTCCTTGACCCAACTTGCATGTTTTGATAAAAGTTTATGCGTATTTTATAACGTCAGGAACATCTTTGAAAAATAAGAGCTAAAAATAAATAAAACATACAGATACATTCAGGCTTCAAACACAGATTTTCATATTCTCTCTCACGCACATGCAGCTGAAAAAGTATCTGTATCTGTAATAAGTATAGATGTATGACACTATAGCTACTTCGAAGCCAAAAGAATTTTAACAATTTGAAATGGGTACATTTTCCTCAATTTTTGTACGTCTGATGAAGACAATGTATAGTATCTACTGTTTTCCTGTGACCTTTATGAGTACAGAACATTTTTGTACAAACATAAAAAAAATCATGGCTCAGGAAAACAGAAGTCTCCATATAATATCTCACAGCTTATTATATACTGTTAGTTATTTGTCTATGTGCTTGGGTTAAAACATGAAAAATATTTTGTTATGGAAAGGGTGAGGCACTCGTGAGTAGTAAGGGTGACAGATAATTTTGATAAGAGTATTACTAAATAGAATTATACACAGAACCGGCATGTAGCTTAAGTGCAACGAACGAACTTCTACAAAAGGAACTCATTGTACCCATCGATCGAGTGTATTTGACTGGTGTGGTACAGGTAGAACCAAGTGATAAGGTTGGGAATTATGGTGATTCCGATAGCTGCCATAATAACTAAATGATCTCTGTGTATATTCGAATGATGATATGAAATATTATTCTTTTATAGGAAAAATATTCGGAACATGTGATACAATGAAAAAATATACATGTAAGAAATATCAAGACACATAAACCATCTGAGTAAATAATTACTATGAGAATCGAACTTGCGAGACTTGTCGACGCTAGTGGCTTGGGTGCGTCATGTTTACCCCATAAGTATTAGTATATAAAATAATGCTCCGATCATGTAAATATTTGTCGTTTTCTTATTTAACAGCGGGGATGAGTAAGAAATTAAAATTTGATATGCTATGTAAATACCACATGTACGTCACTGTGCACCTTCCTGTACAAAAACAATTTCATACGGCTTTATGGTATTTCTGAAATTATTATTTGATTGTCAGGGTATTGGATGGTTGATCGTGTTTTTGTACTCCACGTAATTTTAATGTATAATTTCTCATTCTGTAATAATTATGGTTCCGCGTAAAAATATTGAGGATTTAGTGCTATGCGATAATGCTATCATAATATTAAAAATGATTACAACTTTGTCAATTATTGTGGATTCCCTCTAATAATTATTCTTCGAATAGTTTTCTATTATTATTCATATTAAGATTCCGTACAAGCACGATGTTCTTGGTAAACTAGATGAAGTAGTTCTGCTTTAAGATAGTTTGAAACATGACCGAAATTATTAGTTAAAACTGAAACTACACAGCCATTATCATTTTGGTTATCATTTTGTATTCATAACTTGTTTTGTGCGTAGAATTGAGAATGATAAACCATTGTTGGCTACTTATGGTATATGGGCATGTTTTTCAGTTATGGCGTAAGCAACATACCAACTTCTCTGCGAAAATAACTCTAGAGATGAGTGGTGGGATGCAGTTTGATGCAGTTATTAATTCTTGGATTTGCTTATTACAGATTTTGTATTATAGATGCGTAGTTTTCATGTCCAGCTCAGAGCAGTTCAAGCAGTTGTTTATGTTTAATGAATTTTATTTTCACCTTTATTTTTACATAAATGTCATTTATAAGTGCGGATGATATAAATTTAAATCAACATGATTGCATTCATGGTTTTCCCAAATTTTTTAAATTTAAAATCCAAAATGGGTGTATACCAAAACTACAGTAATCAACTTACTGCTGCATCCATTATTTCACTCAGGATGAAGCTTTTGGTGTTTTCTTATCGGTAGTTTTATCACAAACCGAATGTGTTTCAAAGCTTGTATATGGTGGTAGGGATTGCTCCAGTGTGTAAATAGTAAGCATCGAAAATCCTCCTCTTATTTTTATTACCTAAACCTTATACGTAATACGACATTTAAATTGCCGAAAAAATCTGGAATTTGTTTGTTTACCCCCGTTCAGGCAACTCTTTTGTGAATAACAACAACATTTACAGTACTTAATACTTTCAGTACACAATAATAATTATTGTAATGAAATCATGTTCATGTGAATTTGCTCGGGTAACTACGCAATTACGTTTAGGTAATAACGGAATAAAACCGTAATTCTATCATCATGGCATTTAAAATGATTAATCGGGAGTTTCTGTTTCCGGAATGTTATTACCGCACGTAATTATATTTAATAAATTTGCAGTGGATGCAGTTTATACTCCGTTTTAGCAAATATTGCAATTTGATCATACAGGAAGTAGCTCAGCTTATCTATACTTATAAGTGTGCATATAACTTTCATTTTATTCATTATCTTTCCTAATTTGCTTTTATGAACGGCAAAATTGTAGTCCTATTAGTGCAAAGTATACTAAGTAGCTATACTTATAAGCAATCGAAACACGATCCTCAAGCTTTTATTTCATTTTAGCTATTTTTATTTTTATCAATCTTTTCGTACGTAAAATCTTCATGTACTTAAATCTAAAGTGAATGTGTGTAAGTATAATGATGAATATTATCAGTAATTGAAGAGGTTGACGAGGAGCTCCTTAAATATATAGTCGTTAGTATTGTAACATGGTATATCAGTGAAATAAAGGTTCTCTGTCTCCTTTAATAAACTCATCTGTTGTGGCTAGATACACAAGATGTCATTTTCTAATTTTTTCTATAGTCTGATGATTCTTCTTCCATTCATCCTCATCCCAGAAATTGGAAATAAAAGTTGATAGGGATGATATAATGTTACTAAAATAAATTTGTTATCATTTTAACATTGAAATTGGGTCAATGTGCTTCTGTTACACAAAAGCAATAGAGTTTGTATTGGACAAAAGGACCACATGTGCAGTACTATCTACTAACATTACAGTTAATGAGGGTTTGGTAGGCTTCGGTTGCCTTCTAATTTTAAGTATTACACGATTGTGGGTAATGCAGTGTACTTAAGTATAGATATGCCATATAATGTATTTATGGTATGGGGAAAGTGAGAATAATGACTATAGCAGAACAGTATCAGATTATATTTGTTTGATCACCTATCATGTAATTTTTTTTATTTCAGACGCCTGTCTTCGCTGCCAGGGAGATGCAAACAAGCAAACCAACGGCAAACAACCGGACTGTGTGGTTGTATGGGGAGAGTGTAATCATTCTTTTCACCATTGCTGCATGTCCCAGTGGGTCCAACAGAACAAGAGATGTCCACTTTGTCAGAAGGAATGGTCCGTTCAACGCATGGGGAAATAAGCTGAGCTAAAAGAAATTCAATCGTGTTTGTATAATACTGAGATGAGTGTAGTATGGGGATCCGGTAACAATGATAATTTATGTAATAGTACAATGTGATTAGCATATTACCTTGTCGCCAGCTTCAAGGCGATGTTAATATTATTACACTGATTCATCTTTTTCTTTTTTGTTCATCGTACAGTATATAGTTACATTTGTGATTTCATGGATTCAGTTTAGATAGATACTTTATGTATGTAAATTTAGTTTCCTAGCACATCCTGTGCCGTGTGATCAGGCAGTTTTCTTAAGATGATTATATCATGGTATTAACTAAAATATCGGGCATAATGTTTTAATACTTTAGTTTTTGAGTCAACATCTTCCATCTCAAAAGTGCTGAATAAATTGCATTTAGCAAAACAAAATAGTTATTTTTGATTGAGGATTCACAAATGATAAGGTTATGTGGTTAGATTTGATGTGATTTTTGAACTTTCGTGTATAATTCTGCATTTACTATAAATGTTTTTGTAAACATATTTACCCTCAGTTTTTCCTTATGATGGAGGAAAATTCATTTTATTGAGCCCATATCGTGAGCCGAACGGCGATGGGAGTCAGAGTGAATAATCAATTAAATATACCGAGTAGAGATGTAATGAAATTTCTAAATGAATAAGTTAAGAAGAATCTAATAAGTACAAGTTTATGCTCTTTATATAATGTACTATTTGTGCATCGTAATGTTCTAATAAATCTAGGTACATATATGTATATACTAGTACAACCATGAGGTCAAATCGCTTGATTTTTATGGCTTCTTGTTTCAAAATCATGATCTTTGTACTTGAAGAATTTAAAAATAAAGAGAATTCGGATACAAAGTACATTTTATTATTGTTGTTTACACGCATAGTTGGCGACGGCCCGATTTCCTATAGTTTATGTCATTACTCTGCGGTTTTGGAGGAAGTAAATTCCATTATATAGTCTGATCTGTACTACACGTCGTGTAAAATTTGGGATCTCATCCAAATGTTTCTTTTACCTTTAGGAGTTGTTAGTACTTCATTTACAGATACCTATAGTTACATTCATACCTACACATCTTACGTAGTTTGTACTTCTGCAGGATTCTATAGGGGAAATCTGTTATTATTATGGAGTTTTATGTACTAGATCACTACAGAAAATATGCTATATACCTTCAGCATAGGAGAGATACATTTTCTAGCAAAATCCCAGCAGAGAGAATCTTGCCACAGTTGCCACATGCTACCCCACCTCTTAATACATATATCTAGATACAGATTTAATATCTATATAGGTAGGTAATTCACAGATGTGCATTTGTCAAATTCACATTACTTTTCATTATGCCCATGTGCTTTCATTTTCATTTACACGTGTATTTCCCGTGGGATACACCACTGAACAATATGCCGGTTAGGTCAAGGAACTTGGCTTAAAATTATTTACCAAAGTATATTTTTACAAATATTCATCTGTGTAATAAGCTGTTGATCCTACTACTCCTGGCATTCGTGTAGGAGTAAAGATTGACGATTTATTAAAAAAGTATTGATTTTTTAAAACTTTATGATCGTTTACAATTGGGTAGATATACTTATACTTATACATGTGCTACCTACCTATGTATGTTTCCATACATGAAAAATATCTTATGAGGTAGCTATAGTATTATATATCATTTTTGGGTCTATAGACTTCTCTGTATTATGCGATGTATACCTAAAGTAGAATCTATACATATATGTTAAGTTTGTTAAGCATGTCAGTCAGGATGAGATGATGCGGTACATTATCGCATTCTCGGAGCTCTGATCTCTGATCGTGATCACGTAGCCTAAATACTCTCTTTCTACTTACATTTACATATATGTGCACTATAACCTCATGCATTTCCCAGGTGAGAGTGAATCCCTATCACGTGGTGAGTCTATCTTAAGAAAAGATGTTGATACTTTACACAGGTAGTAGACTACAATGGCGAAGATGAAAATTAAGAATGACAGACTCTTCCAATAAACTACTTGCTATGTAGTATGTAGTAAGTACTTTGGTATGTTCTGAGTAATAAAGATTGCATCTGGTAATCACGCAGTCGAAAGGTGATTCTATCCGTAGAGTACAGATACTGGTTGAAGCAACGGAAGGATGTTTTTGACAATACGACGGAAATTCCTTGAACCCATGTATCAGTATGGTAAAGTCGTTACTTACTATTACTACCCCTTGCCATATAATACAATGACTCATTCAACATTGTTTTTCTAAAAATCCGTTGTCAGAAAATATTTTGTCTAAACATTTCTCCATCACATTCAGCTATGTATATCAGACTTGACCTTTGATGTTAAAAACGTTATCACACACTTGACTCACTGGAAGTTAGATTAGGTAAGATATACTTATACTTAAGATGATTGCAAGTTATTAGTTACGAAGTTATAAGTATTGAAGTAAAGATATTGCACTGCGGTGCCTATGATAAGTAAGCATTTAAGTAAATGAATAAAGCGAGAGTCGTCTAAACGTGATTCATTGTGCCCCATTTCCATTTTTGAACTAGAAACTTCTGGTTTCCAACAAGCGTCCGTGGTCATTGACGCAACATTTCTTTTTAATTGCCGGTTTGTACGTGTGGTATTTATTATACTAGTAGTGTTTATTATACTAAGTACTGATGAGCATTCTTGTCTGTAACTTGTTTTGAAAAGTCCTATATACTATTGATTCCATCATCATCAATTATAATATAATAATAATGAAGTCAGGTCATGTAGACTTTTAGGCTGACGAGTGCCAGTTACAGACAGAAGCTATTCCTAGGACCCAACAGCACTGTACATATTATAGACGTATAAATACTCATAAAGTCATTAAAGGATAAGATTGTTTGCTTGATGAAGTTTTGAAGCCGGCATCAAGCATGTTTAAGTAGTTCAGAGATTTAAGTTATGCATACTACGGTTGATTGTAAATAGACTTTCTTAGTTATGTACGGATTTCTTCTCATAATTTTATAATACTATATAAGTATATAGAAGAAATATAAAATGCCATAATAGACACACACAAGAAAACGTGCGTGAAATCTGGAGCTTGTCGGCTCATCGGCAGTATCACCCCCGCTCCATGAATGAGTCATTAACTGTACATATACGGTCTATTAAGTGTTAACAATGTTAACTATATTTTTGCATGGCTGGGAAAACGTTTTAATGCTACGTACAGGACACTTGTAGTATCTATCGATAACGTTTTTATCCCATTATAAGAGACGTAGTCGACCGCAATATTCAGAACAAATGTGTAATTTGTAATTACAGATATTATGCCAAATTCAACATCTGTGTGAAACTTGGGAATGATTATTTTACACTAAATTAATACATTTTTGTTATAAATCTCGAACTTAACCCAAACTATTTTATCACATAAACAATAACATCATGCAGCAGAAAAGAATTGCGGATATTTGCAGAAATCTAATATTTATACCTCATATCACTGTAATATTATTACTTTTTATCATAAAGGTGTAGCATCATAAAAAGGCAAAGAAATGTATGATTTGTATTCTTATGCGATTAAAAATGACTCTAGCCGTTGAACTCTTAAAGAAAGAAGTGAATATGTTTTATCAAAAGAAAAAAGACCATTAACTTCTGTTTTCGTAAAGGTAAACACCGGGTGTGATCATGCACGAAGGACAATGACTCCTCTGACAAAGAAAAATAATAATTTCTGAGAAATTTCAACGTCATGCGGATAATGCCTATAACCTACATTCATATTCATAGAATCGATCTATGAAATAATTGAATACAATAACTTTTATACATACATGGCAACTGACAGCGATAAAGTAGAATTAAAAGCGCATATACTCTAATAATTTATTAGAATATGTCATAATTTACTACCAAAATAATTCAATTATGTTACAATTAATGTCCCAGAATATTACAAACTGCATTGGGAAGCAGAGCTGAAGGTTATATAAATTTAGAAAAAATCACTTAAACTTCCTCTGAATACCCACTGTTCTATCAAATAATTCAGGCCGAGTAAAGGTTCCTTTGGAATTATCCACCAAGTAAAACATACTTTTATCTTTTACTTTTAACGGGATATATGACTTTCCAGATGTTCTTGAGCCCGATGCGCTTATCTAAAGAAACAACAGAATAAATACATAATTAAAATATTTGCACCATTCAAGACTGAAACACGTAGGAGGATGACTTAATTTTATTTATAAAGAAAATGTGACTCACGCAATTGATAGGGACATTCATAATTCCATTCCGTCCAGTAGGATGGTATGTTACCAGAGCAACGGTGAGACCATCTTTCCTTAGAATCAGGTAACGAATTGATCTTGCAATGTAGAACCAGCCACCCGTAAATATTAAATAACCTGAAAACCAATTAACAACAACAATACAGAATATAGACACACTAGAGCATACAACGATACAAATACAACTATTAGAAACGTTTTTCTTTAATTTTATAGTTGGGAAATATTGATTACAGGCTATAATGTGCAATAAATAATGTATTAAACATACCTATAGTGGCATAAATTCCAGCTAAAACTTTCTTAGTTACATCATCCCCGAAGTTAATTTTCCGGTAGAACGGAAGTTCATTATTTTTGTCCTCCGGGGCGGGGACATCCTCTAGATTATACGTCACGACGGACAGGTAACCCCAAAAGGAGAGTTGTGAGATAGTGAATACGCTCATCCATTTCATGAACCGGTGATTCTCATGCTTATAAATGATTATGTCCTTGGCTTGGGCTGTGCTTCCAGCTGATTTTGAGGTTACTGCTGTAGAACAATTTCTTGATGCAACAACAAGCGACCGATGGCATTTTAGCATTAGGACTGTAGGGTTAAACCATGTCCTTAACTTTGTCGCGAATAAAGAAATCATTCTGAAAATGGAGACAACACTTAACTATCAACAAACATTTTATTGTCAACCAATAAACTAGCTTAATTAACTTAAACTTAAATATTTAACTTTGTGCAAAAATAATTCCGTAAATACAATAATTTTACTCTAACTCTGAATGCTCAAAAATATTTTATTTCGAACCACAGTAGTATACAGGTATCTTATCAGATTTTTAAAATAATCTTAAACACAAAAACCTCCTTAATCCAGTATTTTTGAATGTTATACATATTGCAAGCTAATTGAATCCCCATCTTGCAAGACATCATCTTGCATCAGTTGAGTTATGGATTTATCAAAGGGGTCGGAGAAGCAGAGGTCACCCTTGAATAAATGTAACTTGGGCGCATCCGCTTGATTATTCCTGTTTTTTATCCTCGCCCTCTTAGCTATCACATCAATGACTTTCCCCGCCGTCCACACTTTACTCACAAACATATCCAAGGGTTTGGGATTCTGTTCCGGGTTAGGGACAGATGAGATTATGAAATACACCCGCTCAGTCTGTGGGATTGCTTTATCCCCCTCAGCCCGTCCTTTTAATTTCATTAAGGCTAATTTCGCTGCCATAGCTCCCTTTGCTCCACCCTGTGCCTTCGCATCTTCTAATTTTGAGCTGATCTGATTCTTTATTTCTGTCTGCTTTACAATAGTGGGATTGACCTCTTTTGATTTGTTCGGCTTCTCAGTTTTGATACACCTATAGATAGATAATGTTACTGTGAGATCTGTTATCATCGGAGGTCAGGTGTCAATTCAAGTCAAATTTTGCATCAATTTATTAAATTATTTTGATCCTCAGCTATTCTCAAAATATAAAAGAGGCTCTCATTTATTATTCCAAGCTCTGGCCCTGCTTTTGGTATAGAAATTTGATCTACTTTTCTTGTTCTTACCCATGCTGATCAGGGTGCCGATGCTGTAAGCAATAGTGCTGACTGCAGTTGGTGCATTTAATAGGCACCAATTCCTTGTTGCTACAGCCCTCAAAGGAACATTTGTGCTGCCAACGCTCTTTAGGCAAGGGTTCCTCAACTATATTATCCGGCTTATTTGGACAGTCATGGGCTAAGGGAGATAAATGATCCTTACAGAACCACAGGTTGCAATGGGTGCATTTTATAGGCAAAAAGTCATGCTGACCGCAACCCTCTAAGCTGCATCGGTCTCCTACTTCTGGGAACTCCATTATCTCATCTGTGCACAAGAGATAAAATCCGTTTTAAAAAAAAAATATCTCACCTCTCCTTCCTGCAATTCTGACTCCTCCTGGTTAATTCAAATCAAAAAATTCTATGTCAACTATTCTATCATTTTCTGATTTCTTTTCTATCATTTCCGAACTCTCACAACCAATTGTCCGAATTTTTTCCCAAAACGCTTCTTATTTGTATACATAATATTCCTTAAGATCCTTTTTAATTGCGACATTTACGCATTTCAGAGAGAAAGCACAATTATTGTGTTTACTATTTGTTAGATTAATATACATATATGCGCTTGTTATTTCTAGTACTAATTAATAATTCATAATCACAAATATTTTGATTCTTAAAATTTAAAAAAAAAATGTCATATGCTAATTGTATACTGATCATTTACTTTTTATTTTTATAATAAATAATTATGGACAAATAAATTACTAAATTATTTAAGTAATAAATAATAAATTAAATAAATAACATGAATGCTTATAGGAGGAATAAAATCGTCGAAAATCCAAAATTACCTGATGAAATTAAACTGCAAGCGGTTCAACGGGTTTTATTACCGAATACGGAAGGAAGACAACACACCGGGTCGGGAATTCTTGTTTCAGAATTTCGGATTTTTAAAATTAAGAAAAATCATTTATTTGTATTCCGCGGTTGCCGCTTCCATTTCTTGGCAGGATTTAGACTCATGACATGACATAATAACATAATACTAAAATTTATAAAGCTGGTTTTTAAAAATAATCAGGACTTTCAAGATTAGGATTAATAAGTGTAATATTTATTCCAGGATTCTGATTACTTTTAAAGATATTATATTAAAATAGAGTTATTCTGCTTATTTAAAGATATGATGGTAGGAAGCTATTATAAAATTTATTGCTTGTAGAAATTAATGATAATCAATAATAAATTATTAGAGTTTGTTATACTTATTAAAATTGTATTTCAGATATGGGCACAAAATCAATTTTGCACAACGGACTGTTTAATTTCCAAAAAACTACTTTATTGATAGTTTGCATGTTAAACAAGTTACAATTTATAACAATTTACAAACGGTTCAACAACGTTAACATATAGTAAGTACTTCATATTTACTCAGTGAATGAATAAATGCACGCAGAATCGACAGTTAATGCGTTACATATATCTTTAAACTGCTTCTGTGAATAGAATTCACGCTATCGAAAGTTAAATAACTATTTTAAGTATATACACATTATTATTATATGCGCTATAACTATATAATAATTCTACAATAGATCAGACCCTGAATATCAGTTTCAAAGAAGGAAGCTCAGTAGTTACATATTATATATTGTCTTGAATACAGAAATAGAGAAAGTCGGAACGAGTTCCAGGACTTTGTTTTTTTTATCGTATCTATATATTATTATGCGTAAATTCTTATGGCGATCATTTTATTTTGCAGAAACCTGAGATTGTGTATCGCTGGTAACATCGTTAGTTGAGAAACAACAAGTTAGTAATACATTTTGATATAGTAACTACAAAATTTCATATATAAACAGTACAGTACAGCTCCTATAGGTCAGTACATGAGATTGTGCTACATTTAGATTATTCCAGCTCTTTCGTACGAATACGACTTGTACGGTGTTGAAGTCCTTTGGGCGTTATACGTCTGCATAGATTTTGTGTGGTAGAAGAGCAGCGTTGATGCGATGATTCCATATAACTATATTACAAAAATAATAGAACGTAATAGTTCATATTTATATTTAAAAATTTTAAGTATATTTATAAAGAATAGCTGATCGGGCTTATACAGTTCGGGATCACAAACACGAGTAAATTGAATGAATTTTTTGGATTTATTACCTGGAAGAAGACGATTGCTAATATGGCACTTGCAACGACAGGGAGTTGTTCCATCATCCGGGATTGGATTTGACCAATACAACCTTTTTCGTTCAGAAAACTTGGATCTTTTGCGCCGCATCCTATGTAAGTTTAGGAGAAAAGAAAATAAAGTAGATACTTGTACAATCAAAGTTCATAGCTACTTACTAACAAAATGAGCAAATCATCTTCCTGATAAGCTGATCACGATGATAGAGTAGTTTTGTTTTAGTAAGTCAAATTAGTACATAGAAAATACACCCAAGATGTAATTTCGTAATTTGTATACGTATTTGTATAATTTGTATCTACGCACCTGTATTGTTCTGAGGAATACGGCAACATGAATCAGGCACGGAAGCATTTTCTCTACGTCTGAACCAATCTTTGTAGCCATTAACACCACAACAGCGAAACTAGAAAGTAAAAAGTAAATTCATTATTAATTGCATTATTTTTTAACGTTTGAAATAACTATTTAAAAAACGTGCAACATCGTGCAAATAATGAAAAGACCCTATACAATAATTAAGATATTTTAAAAATTTTAACATATGTTGACAAAAACTTACGTTTATCTGGACGGCATCCCAAGCTAACGCATATGGACCAGATGGCTTATACTTTTCTTCAATATGTTGTAGAAGCTCTTTCTCAATCGATTCATTCATAGGTTCACGGTAAAGTACGGCGACGGTGGACACAATTAATTGCAGAATAAGTATCAACGTAACCGATACGAGGTACTGGAATGTGTAACGATGTTATTTTCAAATAATTACATACTCTCGTAATTATTATTATAATACTCACCAATGCTCTTATTTGATTAAGATTGTTTTTAAATGATTAACTAATTAATTAAAATTAATGAAACTTGCATCACTTACACAAAGTAGCAGGCATCGTGAATTGGCAAAAGCTCCAAAACAACCAAGGAAGCTGATAAACGTTACAAGCGATCCCAGAGCTACCAGGATAATGCTGATGCTGTGAAAATCTTCGGCTTGGTGGACGTCATCTTCTTGTAACAAAGTAATTGTAGGATCGTCACCACTCAGACTTTGATGTAGCAGCCATGAACCGATTCCAAGAGTTGCCACACCTCCAAGCTAATTACAGATATAAAAAATAAATACAAGTTACATAATAATACCTCTAACCTGGCAGTGGCAGTAAATATCGTTCATATGCAAGTATACCCAATGAGCAAAAATCATTTTAAAATTGCTATGTTATTACTTTTACATGATATATTATTAACTATAGTACACTTATTTATATTAAACTCTTTTGTTGATATCATTTTCCTTCAACTGTAAACTTCAGCATTTGTTAATAATACTAATACTAACTAAAATAAGTTTTGATGGTTGTTTCAAGAGAGAATTTATTAAAAGGAATCTGCAACTATGCAAAATGACTTGAGTCGTCATCTGTGGCTAATGGCTAATAATTAACTACGTCATCTTTACTTTAGAAAACTGATCGGACAAAATGGCTTTTACTTCTGAATTTCAAGGACTATTGGAATCCAGCTAATATACCTATCTAAAATTGAAATTATCATTTTCAAGGGCAATACGATATTCACAGGGAAAAGAATACGGGCGTCAAGAGCGTAGAGAGACGTGTCTTCAACAATCAAGAATTGCTAGTAGCTACATGGAGACGATCTCAGATTTTCCACACGTGACCAAAAAAATCATTACAAAATGATCTCTCCATTTCTATTTCCCTTGTATAAAAAGTATTCCATAGTAAATGATGTCACAACTCACTAAAATTCCTGTAGAGCACAAAAAACTATAAGTTGTATTAATAGAGTATACTATCTGTAATAATGTTGTGTATTTAAAATTTACCAATGTGATAATATTGAAGAATACTAAGAATGTTTGGATACAACACAATCCGCTGGAACTACTTCTGTCTTTCCTACCAGCCATTTATAAATTGTTTTTTAATCCAGAATTCCAGGCAGTAAGATCCAGAACTCCCAAACAACACAACAACGTGCAGACGCAGAGATTCGGGCGTCAAAGTCAATCCCCAATGGAGTTGCTAGCTATATGGACACGGGTTTGCGAGCTAGAAATCCGGACCTGTACTGCAACCTGGAAGTGTATGAATAAAAAATACAGATTAGCAAAACTTCAGCAAAGTCATTCCTCTGGCAATTTGGCATTTTATCGCCATACGATAATTATTTCTACCTTTGTGAGATTTGAATACTGATTTGATGATTTGATAAGATTTAAGTAGATACAAGTACTCTTAGAAAGTCTTTAAAATATGAGATTAGTTATTTAAAATATATGTGGCCCATCACTTTACTCATTCTTCTTCTTCTTTTTAACATTCAAAATCTTTGACGACAATCATCAACGATCCAAGAATCCAAAATTCCAAAGACGTGTTGCTCGTTTCGACAATTTGCATACCAACGATAAGGTGACCTTTGAAGGTTTTATTAAATTTAAATCGAAAATTGATACGAAAATTGGACTGGTCATTTAGTTATTTGCATTATAATAAACTACAGATAATATGAGAATATTTTGATAAATCTTGGGAGAAACTTAAATACACCTCCGAGGTCCAACGCGGAATCTAACTAATTTTTTGTACATAAAAATGAATTCCTGGCTGGGCAAATAAAAAACAAAATAAAAAATGCAAATCTTCCCAAATTATATTGAAATTACATATATGCATAAATATATTATGTATTCTTATATTTTAATCTACTAAATCACATTTAAATTTAATTTTTTCTGGAGTTCACCTTCACTGGCTTCAGTCTTCAAACTTTTGTTATTTGTTGAAATTTTCAACTTGACGCGCCAAAATCAGCGGGCAGGTTTTAGCTTTACGGCGTGTAATCAATACCAAAAGTTCCACAACCTGCTGGAAGAAATCCAAAGCTTCAATGGCAATCGTGCCGCCATCTGGATTGAACAAGCCCACCGAATCACCCGAAATGAATAAATAATTAGGAAATAAAATGAATTAAATAAATTGTATTTTATTATAATATAATAAAGCGTGTTTATTTAAACGTATTTCCAACATTAAAAATCTGTCAAACAGTGTAACTATTGTTAATACAATTTCTTTATTTATACCTATTATTTTTATTATTTATACAGTTTATGCATTTATTAACTATTATTTTTTAAATTATTTATACAATATTTATGTATTCATTAACTATCATTTTTATTATTTATAAAATTTAATTATCACCTGTAATTTAATTCTTTTCAATTTATTTCAAATTTTTTACCACACACGATTTATGTAGTAAATTTTTATTTTCTGCCAATTTCTTATATTCATGAAATTCAATGCGTGACCGCCATTTACATGTCAATTTATGCTTAATAAGAATCTTCCGAGCACTGAATTTATAATTTCACATACTTTTTTTTAATTATTTAATTTTTTGATAATTTTTGATTTAAGTAATTTTTAGTTAAATAATTTTTTGTTGAAAATAAATTTTTAATTAAATTTGTCTATTTTTAATAAGTGCTTTTCAATTTAATTTGTCTATTTTTAATAAATAATTTTCATTTAATTTGTCTATTTTAATAAAAATAATTTCAAGGATTATTAATAAAGATTCTAAATCCCTACGGATGAAGACTGTGAGTTTTGCTGTTGCAATTAGTAAAATGATTAATAAAATTCGGAAAAAGCAGTGCAAAATTGTAGGTCTTGTAGTTACGGATTTAAAAAGGAAGAAAACCCTTCAAAATCACGAAGAAATAATCAGGATTTAATCTTCAAGCTATAGAAACAATCTTTTAAACTTGATCTCGTCGGAGTTTTTTCATGTCTGTTAATACCAAAGGAGTGATGGAATAAATAAACGACTGCTGGTCCTCCAAAGTGGTGAGGCTGTCAAGATCATTCGGAGTCTCCAACGGGGCACAGTTCTGGTGCAGATCTGAGGAGATTTGTCGAACTTGATGGGATCTCGGGGGTAAATATTTCTTGACGCAAGCCGTCCCATCATTGTTCTCAGCTCTAATCCCATCCGGGCCATTGCAATGAGAGTCGAAGACGTAGAGGGCGTCCTTGTGTTTGATGAGCGCCATGGATTTTTCATTAATTGTGACGATGGCGTAGGAATATTCGGAGTTGAGGAAATGTCCTAAGGAAGCCCTCAAACGGAGGGAATCATCTCCGGGAATCGTATCCAAGAGCCCTTGCCACACTTCTTCAAACTGGACTTGGATGGTAACCGCAATTTTCATGTCCTTGGAGATGAAATCCCCTCCGATTTCATCCGCCGCAAGGAGAAACCCTTCGTCTGTACTTCCAAATCTTCGACGACACTCCCGGTAGTATTGCATTCCCAACCAGAGCACTTCATCCACTTGGGCCGGGGTGAAATTTAGATCCTTTTGATTATTTTTGTATGACCAGACTATGCTTGTGGCTGCTATGGCTGTGCATGGAAGTCCATCACAAAACACATTCTGAGAAAATCTTCCTCGAGTGATTTCCCATGTCCCACGCTTTACTTTCTTTCGGGGAGCTGCGCCAGAGGAAATTCAGAATCCTTAATTATTATGGAAATTTTTCTTTTTAGACATTTTAAAGAAGATTGCAAAATTTATTAAATTATGAAATTATACATTTAATTAAATTATAAGAAATTAAGTTATGAATTAAATTATAAAAACTAGGAATTTAATTGCATTATAAAAAAATAATTAAATTATAAAAATTAGGAAATTATTTAAATTATTTAACACATTATAAAATAAGTAAATTCTAAAAAATTATACAATAAATTTTAAGTTATAAAAAATTACAGAATTATTTAGACTAGAAAATTTAGAAAATTAATTAAAATAGGCAAAATCAAGTGATGAATTTATTTAAACAAAATTAGGTAATTAATTAAAATTAAAAGAAATAGAAAATTAATTAAATTAGAAAAAATAATTAAATTAAAAAATTAAGTAGGAAATCGGTTAAATTTTTAGCAAGTATATTTAACTGGAAGAAAATAGGAATTAATCTACCGAATGTAGTAAACATGTCGTCCTTGTCCCTTGACCTAGACTCATAATGCTGGTAAAGCTCATCAACAGTTGAAATCCTCTTTAAAGATGGTCGGTGAATCCATGAAACATGATTTGATGTCCGATTAACAAGTTGGACGTACTCCTGTGACAGTCGGAGATGCCGGGGCATATTTTCAGGTTCTGATCCAGCAGTAGCTTTCCTCTTCCGGCTATCTTTCTTCCAGCTTTCCTGTGAGAATTCTAATGACAAAAGTTATAATAATAATAAGTTAACGATATTTCTTAAAGAAATAATTAATTAAATGCATGTGTAATTTGTAGTAATACATTACAATATTTCGATCTATATAAAAATCATTATCGGGCTCCAAATTTAGAAAATATGGATTAAACACTAAACCAAAACTTTTTTTATTATTAATTCAAACTATTAAAATATTTAATATTACAATTTATCCGTATTTACTATAAACCCCGATCTTATTATTGGTGTTAAACTATAAAAAGAAGTATACTCACCCTTTACGATCTCGTTCCAATTTCTCGACATGAATTTGGCCAAGTGAGTAAAATAGGCTGAAGATACTTTTTGTCTAATTTCATGCTTCAGTTTATCTACCATACATGCTAATTCTTGGGATGTTTCCTCCCTTAAATAAAAACCAGAGGCTTTAACTCTAAAGATACTTCCACCTTCCTTCTCCATGTCAGCGGGTGACTTTATGATCGAACAACTTGTAAATAAAGTGCATTTGAGTAGTACAGCAGCAGGCTTTGTTGAGGTTAAATAAGATAATGGGAACTTATTATATAACCTCCAACATCCTTATCCTTACAATTACAAAGATGAACTATATGTGTGTACATAATATGTAGATAAATACTTTTAAGTGATGTGCAAATATTTGCAGATTAATTTGCATTTCAGGTGAAACTGCATAATTGCTTCACCTTATGGGCGATAAATGTTGGACGGACTTGTGAAGATAAAATCCACCGAACGATGAGTTCCAAAAATACATTCAACAATCCAAAATATGACGATATAGCTTTAATTAACCTTGAAAATGAAAGTGACAAATACAAACAGATGGAGAGGCAAAAGGCTTCTTATTATACTTATCTTGTATAAGTCGACAAAATATTTTTAATACCGATTGAAGGAACCAAAGAATTAATAATAATTATTATTACAGGTATATATTCAATTTACAAAAGTTAGTATCTAAATCTAATATTTTTTTAAAAAAAGAATACAAAATAAAGAACGAGCATACAGCAATTTATAAAACAAATTTTTGGGTTACAAATATAAACACCGGTGTTAAAATAAAATATCCGGTGTGATACTCGCTAAATTGTAGGTAATGTTACAACAGTTTCAAGTAATTAAATGAATGAGCATATTATACACATTTGATACAAAATCTTAATTTACAAAGAGTTCGGTCACCATAATTAAATTTAAGTTTTTTTGAACTTTCTACCGCCACAGATCATAGCAAACCTTCTCTTCATTTCCACCCTCGTCACGGGTGAGCACTGACCACTGGCTTTATTGGATTCGTTAATTCGTAGAAACTCGCGGAATTGCTGCTGCTCATGAATATAAGTCGGTGGGATGTATCCTGTGAGATGCCTTAAGGCACGATTGAATGTGTCAATATCCGCACTCATTAAGTCATTGGTGAAGGACTCCAACAGTTGAACCCGCTTGATACCACACGATGTTTTGATTGCTCCTATCTTTTCTCTCATATTTTCAGGCAGTATACCAATACTGGGGCTGTCAATCGAGCACGACAAGTCACTAGATTCATCGAATAAGTTGACCGTTTCATCTACGAACTGAGCTGGAAGAGGGAACCGTGCAATAGGTTGTGTACGGATAGTTTTTGGAACTTGTGAACAGTTGTGAACACCAGGAAGAACCCTAAAATCTGAAAGTAAGTCCGAGGAAGTGCTAGTTATCTCTAGATCGTTCAATGTCATATGTGCGAGAGACTGAGCTGCTTTTTCAGGTTGCTCCAGACTGGTAGCCTCGTTTTCCATTTTGGATGGACGATCTTCTAGTAGGGGGCTGTGTGCAGATTTCAAGGCCGCTGTACTAACATTTCTTCTGTACCCTTCATCTAAAGTGACTGAATAAGGCGAAGGAGGTGCTATTAAGTCCTCATCGTCATGACAGTAAACTTCCTCTTCAGTTTTGACATTGTGCTCTTCTGTTTCTACATAGCGTTCTTCGGTTTCGATATTGGGCTCGTCAGTTTCTACAAAGCGTTCTTCAGTTTCGATATTGGGCTCTTCAGTTTCTACAAAGCGTTCTTCAGTTTCGATATTGGGCTCTTCAGTTTCTACAAAGCGTTCTTCGGTTTCTACCATGTTCTCTTCAATTTTTACATAGCGTTCTTCGGTTTCTACATTGTGCTCTTCAATTCTGAGACTTGTTTTATTAAGCTGAATCTTTGAAGTAGGAGCGAGAGAGAGTTGAGGAGATCTGGGCAGCACAACATTAAGTGAGCGGGTTGGATGAAGAATTGAATTCACCGAAAAGTAGTTCAATGGTTTTACAACACATTCTTCTTCCCCTTTGGCAAGGGTAGCATCATGTCGAATTCTTGAGGTAGAAAAAGTAGCTTGAGGAGATATATTATTGGTGTAAGAGGTAGTTAAGATTGAATGTGCTGCAGTGATATCCAATGGAGTTTCTATGATTTTGCTTACACAGTGAGCAACCTGAGCAGGACAAGGTTCAACAGGAGGTGTCACACAGCTCTCTCTAAGATCGAAAGGCATCACTCGCTGTGTTTCCACGGGGGCGACGGAAATGTCATTACCCGTATAGCTTCTAGGAGGTCTTGGAGGTCTCCCGGGATTCCTTTTAACTTTGAATTTCATGTTTCTGATAATAGGAGAATCTGGTTTCGCGATTTCGGAATGTGAAACTTGCAATTCTCTCAAACATCTGGACTGGTCAGGCGTAGGAATATTATTTTGGACTCCCACTTGTTTCTCTGCTTCTTTAGGAGGGCCAGCGACTGGTCTAACTATTTCTTCAAGCTTTTGAGGTACTCTTCGTTTAGGTGTTTTAGCTGATCCAAATTGGCCGAACATGGAATTTGCAAGCGGCGGTACCTGTTGCTGACTACTGCCTGTACATCGCTTCATCTTCCTTTTATCTTGTGGATCCACCTTTGGAGAATCCTGTGCCGTGGCACGTTTACGAGGGAACTGAGTTTCAATATCTGAAGTAAAAGCTGCTGGAGTCGCAGGTTTCCACTTATTACATGATGGTTGAATATGGGTCATGTCCATGGCCATTGTTTTGTCTCTTTGTAAATCAGATGCCACTGGAATCGCACCTCGTAGAGTAGTAAGATCCATACACAAAGAAGGTTCTTCCTCAAAAGCATAAGGTTCTGGAATCTTATGTTTTGACTTAATAATTAATGATGGTTGAACTTGAGTCATTTCCATGGCCAATGTATTATCCTTAGTTAAATCAGATGCCTTTGGAATCCCACCTCCCACTGTAGTCATGTCCATGAACAAACCAGATTCTTCATCCTTATTAGAATTTGGGTTCATCCCAGTAATATCCATCCATAAACTGACATCTTCGTGCTTCATATTGTTAGTCGATTCCTTGTAGTGAGTCATGTCCATTGCATGTGATGAACATGTTACATCTGACGTAGAGACCACATCGGGGACATGAACTTCTCTGTAAAAAAAATATCCCAGATTAGATTATATTAGCTAATAATGCTCAGAAATCCAATAAACTTCGACAGAATTTTTAATAATCGACAGACAAGGCACGTCATGTGTAATTAAAATTAATAATTTTTCACATTCCCCCTTACTTGATATTCTTTGGATTCTCAAATACGGAAAATTCCATAGCCATACTAACATCGCCGTGTCTGGAGGCCTCCTTACAATAGGTCATATCCATGGCATAATTGCCTGTGAAAGTTGAGTTTGACGAAACATTGGGTATAACAAAAGTGCAATCTCTGTAAAATAAACCAGTTAAACTTACTGTTTAAACTATTTCATATTTTATAACATTTTCATGAATCAGTTGTATATTCATTTAATTAATTTGCATACTTTGGGTGATTTTTGGTTCTATCTAAACCATATTGCGTCATTTCCATGTTGAAGTCTTTCTCATTTGCACAATTGGAATGAACAGCTTTAGTTAGAGTCATTTCCATGACGTTCGCACTGGTGTCATTATCATCTGAATCATCGTGGAGCACATCATTCCTATACAAATTTTCAATTTTTTAGACACCTAACTCTCCTTATAGAAATGCATATATTGGGAACTGGACAACATAGAAATTAATAATAAATAAACATTTCCCAGACTTACTCGACACAATTTCTGGCGCTTTCAATTACAGACTCATCCATGGTCATACTTGCATCATAGACTGTCTTCGAGAACGACTTTTTAGTTGAGGTCATATCCATTACATGGGATACAGTAAATGTTGAGTTGGCCATGGTGGAGTGAAATTCGCTTGTGTCTCTGCATAAGGTCCAACAAATTTTTTTTAAATATTTATCAACAAATTTCATAGGTCACTTAGGTATAATATTCAATAAATAGGAGAATGTAGAAATAATTATTTTTATCACTACAATTCATATTCAAAAACAGTTCCTGGATAAAAGCATTAACTTATTATCAAAAGAGTATTAAGGCAAACAAATAATTACTTTAAACGCATTTTGGCTGGTAAAGTAATAGCAGAAAAGTCCATGATGACACTTGCTTCTACAGAATCATTCCAGGTCGACCCTTTGTGCAGAGCCGTCATATCCATGCCAATCGAACTGGCTCCAGCCACATCCTTCAAAACATTTGATGATGTTTCCTCGCTACGAAAAAGTAACGAAATTAAAAACGCTTTGTAATAAATGGAGCACTTCTGTTATACATATTATTATATTATTTTCATTAATTATTTTTCTGCAATACTAAAAACAGCATCCAAAACTCACTTTTGACGATCTTCTACAAATCCAACCATAGAAAAATCATTTGCCCGACCAACATCTCCTGTTGGTGGGTGTATCGGTGAGGGAGGATCTAGCATTGTCATATCCATGGGATTCGAACTTGTATCCGTGGCATCCGAAGAGACATCCGGGACCGTAAACTGCCTGAAAAATCGTGGAGGATCAGCGTTATTACCAATATTATACATTAATAAATTACAATCCTCGAACTTAACAATAGAAATTTATTAAACAATACATTATATTAATTGGTTAAACTATATAGTCCAGACATTCTCCAGTAAATCGTAAATAATTATTTGCTATTGGCACAGCAGTCACAACATGCAATTTAGAATTAACTGCATTCACGTGACTTACTTTTGTAGTTTCTCTCCGAACATCCTGAATAAATGAAATTGCAGAGAATAAAACAAAAATTACTACACATCTCTAGGTAATTACATTGGTACACATACGATAATCCAAACCAAAAAACATATTAACATCAATATTCATAATCCATATCCACGCCAGGTTCCACAATGTTATTCCAGTAACATTATATAATTTTCTGACTTGTCAACTAATTTAGATTCAATAAGGGCGAACTCACTTAATCTCTTTCCTTGCAGAGAAACTAACTCGTTTTTTCACCGTAGTCACAGAAACTACCACAGGTTCAGTTTCCACTTTGACCGTGAGTTCTTCCTCCGCAGCCGCATCTGCTGACGGTTGACCTTTCAGAATCTGAAAATAAAATAATTTTAATAACACAAATTATTGTAACAAAAAATTAATCAAACAACAAAAATGATTTCCACAATGACATTATTTATTAGATTAAAAAATACAAATCTATAGCTGGAATGATCCCATAAATGCACAATAATACATATAATTTATATTAATTAAAATTCAAAATATTCAAATAAAATTTATAATAAAAGATTTTACCGAACGTCTAGGCTTCTTCATAATTGATAACTCCCTTCCGAAATGTTTTCCAATAATTTAATTACAAAAATAATAAAATTAGGGGAGCGACTAAAATCTCAGATCTCAGGCTCACTTTGTCCTTAATGACAGTTCAATGTAAATTTGCAATAATTAAATAAAATCATTTGTTGTTAACGTTTTTCAATTTTGATGTTGAAATTAAATATTTAATTTTAATACGTTTAATCGTAACAAAATAAAACACTTTGCTGGAAATTCCAGCCAGTCTATGAAATTGACTGCTGCTGAAAGGTTTTTTTTCCTTTTTGTGGGGCACGAAAACATTAGTGCATATGTACATAACAACAAATGCTTGGAATGAAAGAAACGGACAACCGTTCGCTTCCCGCGCCTCTGCTGTCCCAAAAGTTTAGGACGAGGAATTCCTTCCGTTACATTTGCTATAGAGCGTATCAATATGGAACAAGCACAGAACGGGCTAAAATTTGATTTTTCGGGGGAATTTGATTTGTGCGGGCGTTATTTTTAGAAAACAGAACCCGCAAACTTTCAAATTTTGGAATTAAAAAAATGCTTCTAATTATCTAATTGTTAATTTGATATTTTTAATTTGATATTTTTAATTTGATATTTTTAATTTAATATTTTTAATTTAATATTTTTAATTTAATATTTTTAATTT
>JAQGAK010000332.1:0-93234 GCA_034696945.1 Lipothrix lubbocki
TTGCCAAGCTTTCAATTACATAACAGTAATCATCTTCAGGGCTATCGTAAGAATGAGTAAAAATTCGACAGAAACAGAGTTTTACAAAATTCTTAAAATTAGTGAAACATTTTTGCATTATTTAAATTCTTAAGTTATTTTCATTTCTGGAATTATCGGTAACCAAGCGTTGCTTAGTTGGTATCCTGCGTCAATGTTCATTAGGGTTTTTTCGGATTGTTTTATTACCAAGCCTTCTTTTATCATTCTTAAAGATCTTCGTTTTTCTGGTAGGATGATTTTAGAATTTTCCCAGTTTATACTGTGATCTTTATTTCTCGCCAAATGTCTGAAAATAGCCGATTGTTTATATTATCGTCGGCGTACATGACCCTTGTGTTCTTGACGAGTGTTTAATGGTCTTCCTGTTTCACCATAGTAAACCGCTTCACATGAATTGCAAGGGACTTCATAAACTCCAGATTCAATGGTTTTTTCCTTGTCCTTTACTGAACGAAGATAATGGAGTATTTTTATTCCTGGGATGAATGTCACTTTCCAATTTAGCTTTCTGCGTAAGAACCCTGCTACTTTGTTTGAAATATTTCCAACATATGGTATAGGTACCCATGGTTCTTTCTTTGTTGGTTAAATATTTTCAAGTTCCTCCACAGGTTGGTCAAATTCAATGTTCAGATGTACATCTTGTTGAGTCTGAGTTGGTATGTTCGAAATTAAAATTTGAAAATTCTTTCTCCTCCTTTGGATCCTACTTTGGATAAATTTACGTGGATAACCATTTTTCATTAGGGCTTCTTCGATATGTGATAATTCAGTATGTAGATATTCAGAAGAGCAGACAGCAAACGCCCTGTGGACCAAAGCATCTACAACAGATATTTTGTGTGATCGATGGTGGAAAGACTGGAAGCTAAGGTATCTGTCCGTATGCGTAGATTTGCGATAGACTTTTGTTTTTAAAGTTTGATTCGTGCTGTCACGGATTATTAAAACGTCCAAGAATGGAAGGATGCCATCTTTTTCTTCTTCGACGGTAAATTCAATTTGAGGGTGGAATGAATTTATTGTGGCCAGTATATTTGGTACTTCGTTTTTGTTTACTACAGCGATGACGTCATCAACATATCTCTTCCAGAAGAGTATGTTGGGATTGTTCAGTACAACATTTTTCTCCAGTTTTTGTAAGAAGATGTCCGCGACTGTGCCAGAGATTGGAGATCCCATAGGGCATCCGTCTTTTTGAAGATAGAAGTTGTTGTTGTATTGAAAATAATTATTTGTAAGGCAGCTTTCCAGTAACGTTTCGATGTCATCTGCGGTTAATTTGATTTCATCAGAGTACTTCCAATTTTCGTTTTCACCGAGTCGTTCTTTTACTGCACATATTGTTTCTTTTAGTGGTAAGTTGGTGTAGAGACTTTTGACGTCGAAAGAAACAAGTATGTCATCTTCGCCTAATTGTATTCTATGAAGGTATTTTAGCAGTTCTTCGGAGTTTTTGATTGTAGTGTCTGTTTCAGTATTTGTAAGTCCAATTAGATGGTTCAGAGTTTTTGCCAATTTGTAAAAGACTGATCCCCGGTAATCATTTATTGGACGAAATGGAAGTCCTTCTTTATGTGTCTTCGGAAGTCCAAAGAATTTTGACACACGAGGGTGCAGGTCGATTAAATCTGAATAAAATGATTTTGAAATCTTTTTGGACTTTTTAAGGGATTGACATCTGCTGATTAGGTCTTGGAGTAATTTTTCAGTGGGATCCTGGCCAATTATTTCATAAGGACCTTCCTGGAGGAGTTGGTCAATTTTGCTTTTATATTCGGAGGTATTCATTATAACGGTTGAGTTTCCTTTATCTGCCTTTAGGATGACTATGCTTGTGTTTTTCGTAAGTCCCGAGAGGATTTTTGAAATCTTTTTGTCAACATTTGTCATTTTCCCGTTCTTTATCATTTTGCAGATGTTTAAGCGGATTATTTCTTTTTCAACTTCATTTACTTCCTCCGATGAGGCCAAATGAGTTTCTATCGAAGAGATAAATTTCAAACGTAACTCATTTTCCATGGATTTGTTAGGGGGAAGGGCGAAATTCATTCCGAGTGACAATACATCGAGTTCATCAGTTGTTGGTGTGTAATCACTTATATTGATTACAGTATTGAACCTGTTGTTGGTGATGTCTTGTGGATGGTTGACATGTTCTTTTGTCGTTTCTGTAGTATGAGATAACAGATTTGAAAATTTCTTAATGTGACGTTGCTTATGGTTTTGAAATTGATGATTAAAGTCATCTTTGTTGAGCTTCATGAGATCGCAAAAAACGTCATCAGAAAGAATGGAAAGTTTCTGCTTGTGGTCTGATATGGTGGTATTTAATTTTGCAATTCGTTGATATTTTGACTTTATCACGCTCTTTAGTAGATCAGTTTCGCATTTTCGGATGATGTTGTCCGTTTTTCTTGACATAAGTAGAGCGTCTAATCGGGGCAGCTTCAAGAATTTCGGAATTAAATTATGTCGTTTACACTTCTTAAGAAAATGCAAATCGTTTCTGGTTTGAGCTAACTTTCGAGTTGTACTTAATTGAATTTCAGCAAAAAATTACAATGAACCACTACAGCCAGCAAAGCACAGAGCATTTAGGAAGGATTTCTTGAGCCGGGTTATGAATTAGCATACTTGGTGGAAAGGAGGGAGTAAGTTGGAAGATAATATTGATAAAGTCAGCGTAATTATTATTCTTGGCTCTTGACTAACTCTCCACTCCTAATACTTGACTTTCCTCCCCTCCCGAACTAATTCAATAAGGGCTGACAAGTGACAAATTTTTTCCTTAAAACGAAAAGATTCCGCGGCCGTACGGTATGAACAATGGGTCCTGTGCTTGGAATTATCCATTAATGTGAATAATTTAATGAAATTACGCAATAGGTTTAGGGACCCTTCTCCCTGGTTACTTAATTATTTAGTTAAATTCCCTACGATTTATATTCTTTAGATAATGCACCCACACTACTAAAAATTGCACTTTCGGGAAATTGTTGACAAATTACAACTACAAAATAATTAATGCTTTATTACCCTGTCCAATTTCGTTTTATAATTCATAAAATTAGTACCTATAATAGTACTGATTTTACAGAAATACATACATGTATGTATTTCTGTTAAATCAGTACGAGTGTATTATTTTAAGAACGGCGAGTAAACTATCCACATTTTAAGAATTTATAGCTAATATAAGTAGTTAGCAATGTGGTAGGTAGTCAGAGTAATGTTTGCAGTATATGAGTATATGAACAAGCACCTGGAAGGTTAGAATACATCAAGCACTAACTCCCACACTGTGTGACACGAGATCCAAAAGCAGGATGAAAATTATAAGTAATGGTATGAAAAAGTACGGAGCAAGTAGGTAATAACCGATATTTATGCCCTCGACGAATTTGTCAAGCAGAATCAGACAGAATGCTTGGACTTACATGCCTACTGTAGATCATCCCTCACATGCATACACGAAGATCGTAATAGGAAAAGACATGGCATGGCGTTACCATCATTCAGAGCTATCAAAGCAGTAAGAATGAATCACAAGATGAATGGCTGAGGGGGACAAAATCCGAATTCGTACACTGAGATAGCGATGGATGGTCTCGTGAACTCGTGAGGGAAATCCCTGATATTGGCTACACAGCTATTGTGCAGGACTGCATGAGTCTCATCATAAATACTGAGGGGCACTGTAGAGTATCTATGAGAGTATACAAGTGTAGATACTTGCATGCGTTTTCACTGGAAGATTCACCAGTTAACGAAACCACTTTCCTCATCCTCTTCACACTATCTGTCCCGTTCTCATAGTACTCAAAAATGATCTCATATGTATAAGGTGTAAACCAACTCGCTCACTATCTACTAGATCATCTCCAGAAGTGCATTAGAGAGGAATGAACACCTTCGTAATCGATATTTTATGGAGTCGACGGTGTGCAAAATTGTACTCCTTCTTCCAATTTCACATCCCAAACTGCAGGACTCAACCGTCCCCTTCCTGAGAGACGATCGGAGGTCAACAAACAATGTACACCCAATGCATTTGCATGATGTTGAAGAACCTTCCTCAGCAATCAATTTACTTCCTGCTATCTTATCACTTTCCCATTGGTTATTACAGGTTGAGCAAATATCCAGATAGCCAATGTTCATCGACATTAGTATATAAGGTTTGTACACTAAATTGTCTGTGTGATGATTGAAATCCACGATGATGATTCACGTATAATTTCTTGATATGTTTGACGATTGCATAATCAGATATTTGCTGATGGAAGATAAACTGAAATATTGTTTTACAGTCAAATTTACCTAAAAAGCAATCTGAAACAAAATTGAATCAACGTAAACATTATTTCAATTGCTTCTACACATCCTTTACCAAACAAATGTTCACCAGCATTATGCCTTGAACTTGTGTCAGTCAAGTTTAAAGCTGCTGTCTTGATATACTTGAGGGTAACAGAAATAAGTGAAACAAAGTTGGTAGAATCCATTTGAACAAACGTGAATAAAATGGAGTGGAAACAGTTGGAAGGATGACGACGGCAAGGGTTAAGTTGATACCCAAACTTTTGTGGACAGGTGGAGGGTTCGAACAAAGCAGAGCACAGCACATGTGACAATGCTCCTTGTATTCCAAGAATGAATATTAGAGAAACTATGCGAATTACATACGCCCAGTACTTCCGCCTATTTCCCTCAATCCAGAAGTTACAGGAAACTTGTAGATACATGGTGCGTACACCACGGACACATGGCACATTACTTATAGATACCCATGATAAGGTTGATGGCGTGGAAAATTGCAAATAACGTTGTATCGATTTCCATCAGAGACTGACACCAACTTTTACTTACACTTGCATCAAGTGTACCAACTTAGAGAAAGGCCGCGGAGCAACACCCTGTTGTTGCACTGTCTTACGACACCCATTCGCCGGGAAACACGAGAATGATTGTATTCTATAAGGGCAGCAAGCTGTGATTTATATCAACACTTAACTTTACATGCTATAGTGGCTCCGGCCGGGTTGGTCCTTGCTACCACAATGGGATCCCGGTGTATTCGATTCCAAGGAGAAGGAAATAACAACAACAAAGAGCGTTTGGTGTCAAATAGAAAACTTTTACATCGATAGGGAATTCCTAGACTTGTTTTTGTCATTTGTGCAATTTTACACTCCGTCAGCCCCCATCTGTCTTACAATGTGCACAGAATTCCTTTAGTGAGCTGCTGTGTCAAAATACATTGATTTGGAACTGCATGCATTGCAGTGGATTGACCTTGATACTGATACAAAAAATACTATTCCTAACAGCAATTAACATCAAAGGAATAACAAAAATATTAAAACAAATTCAAAACACATACATGATATATGTACATTATATAAACACAAGTGTGAGTATGAGAGTACTGTGAGTATGAATAAATTTTATGCAAAGGTTAAAATAATCGATTAGCGTTTCATCAAGAATGCTGTGTCGTAAACAAAAACATCAACTAAAAATGTCAACAGGATGTTAGAATAGGGCAAACATTACCTTAACGTAATTGATCCGATTACTTTGGCTCTTGAGGAGGTTATTAGCTATAGAATTGGCACTCGTCCCACTCTTAAAATCATCGTACTGTTTCATATTTTCCATTACGCACTGCTGTACAGAATTGACGGGGCAGATGACGGAAGTAGTAATTAGTCTGTCTTTACTAACGACATAACAGTGAGTAGTAGGGCTGTCGGGTTGTCTCTTATTTCCGCAATCATCATCGTAACTATCCTTCTCTCGCCCAGAAGAACCGCTTCTTGACGACTTATTAGACTCAAGATATTCTACTTGGGGCTCATTCGTGGAGACATCCAGAGACTCATTCTTATAGTTATCATGAGACCCATTTCTGCAGCTTTCAAGAGGATCATTCCTACAATCATCCCTACATCCACTTCTACAATTTTCCTGAGATTCACTCCTACAGTTTCCCTGGTCCACGGTTTTCTCATCCCGAGGCTCATTCCTACAGATCCGTAAAGAGGATGGCTCAAGTGACGAAAGATCCAATTGCCCCCGCTCTAATTGCTCGTTTGGAGAGCGAGTAAAAGATGGACTGATGGTGGAGCAGGATATGTCATTCTGACAAGAAATTACTCGCCTGTCACAATTTGAGAACTCCAGCAGATTTTCAGTTGCACAGTGCGCATCTCTGGCAGAAGTTACCGGAGAAGGAAACATGGCTTTGAATTGACTATTAACTGGCCGTCGTACTTCTTTGCAGTAAGGTTGGTCTTCATTCGGGGAATATAGATGTTCCGACGGGTTTTCAGAATCCTCGGTTAAATTCCCGGAACTAAAATTTTTCAGTAAGGAGCTCCGCCGAATACTTGAAGACTCCGAGCTGCTGTCACCGATTCCCTTAACCAGGTTGTCACATTCAATTTGAGAATGAGAAATTCTCAAAGTTTTTTCTCCCTGACAGCTTGATGTACGTGTTTGACGATCAAGTTGAAATTCAAAAGTTTCCAAGCTTTCTAAGCTCTGCGAGAGCGGGGGTAGGGAGGCTGGAGATGCGGACCGGTAAGAGTGAGAAGGAGAGATTGGGATGTCATTAGGCGAGCTTAATGCAAAGGACTCATTAGATTTATTGAGACGGCTTTCAATTAAAGAACTACCAACGGATGCATTATTAGATTCCGTGACAACTGAGACGAAGCCATGGTTCAAGGTTGATGGTTTTTTCAAGGATTTTTTGTTGTTTGCGGGAAACGTTATTTGCGGAAGTTGTTCATGGAAGTGATGCTGGTGAGAGTTTTTATTTCCTTCAACGGCCAAAACTCTCGCCAGTGGTTTGGCATTAGATGGTTTGGGTCTAGGAGTGGGATTGCTCTTGGTGAAAGTGTTTCCCATTATTCCAGCGATGTGAGAATTCTCGTTGGGATAAGTAGTTAAGGTTGGGTTGGGACACTGTGTTCCCAAAGAACTGAGGCTGCTAGAATGCTGTTGCTGCTGGAAGTATGTCCGAGGAGCTTCTTTATTCCTTCCGTGTTGTTGTTGATGACCAAATTTTATGTTGAACTGGGAGCTATTTTCCAGTGAAAGTGCACGCTTGGTTGCTGGTGGCCGACGCTTGACGGTTCCGGTGTACAAAGATGAGCCGTCCCATAAATCCAAGGCCGATGCACGTTCGTCTTTACTTGGAACAATTAATTTCCTCGCCCTATCCCTGAAATTGCCTTGTTTACGGTTTAGGCCCAGCAATGGAGGAGTTGGATGAGTGGGAAAAGTGGAAAGGAACCTGCTGCTGTTGCTATTGTTGCTCCCACTATTTCTACAGATACTACTTCTGTTCGTATTATGGAGTTCACCGACGACGGCAAGTTTACTAGTTCCGTGTCCATTAGTGCTCTCATCGGGGACAACGTAAATCCTATTACGACTCAACAATCGTTTCCTCAACTCCGGTAAATTCTTGGAAACATCTCCCTTTCTTCTCCAATTACTCTCATTACAGCCGCCTTCCTTGTCGACTTCATACTGCATTTTATTCAGTCACTCTTCCACTAATTTTCACTTCTATAACCGTGTTGTCATTTCACTCCCAACCCCAAGTCCAACCTTCCCTCCTTTTATATTATCATAGATAATAAATCTTATTCAAGAAAATTCAAATCTTGAATGAAGATCTGTAAAACTTGTCCATGTATAGCTAATGGACGGATAATTACAAGATGTTGAAAGATGATAGCGGTCTTCGACAAAAACTTTCAAAACAAGTTTTTTTCTGCATTTGAACACAAAGTTTGTCACTCATATATGCACACACATGGGTGAAAATGAGTACTAAAGCTTTGTGTTTCATCAACTTTAGTAATATCGCAATCCCTGCTGCAGTTGAGATGAATCAGAAACTTCCTGACTGAAGATATACTTTCTATATACAATGACTATATAATAATATTGCATGTATCTATGCACTTGCTGCTTCCACAAGAGTAAAGGCTCGTGCAGTGAGAAGTTCTGCGGAGTCGTAACTCATTGATAGGATCTTTCCTTATGGAAAGTATCCGACATGAATTTATGACCGAGTATGTTCCGTTATCGATAAAATATCCTTTCCAGTAATTAAGCCAAGGTGAAGGTTAATAGATGGGCAGTAGGAGTCGACAACACTGCTCCCTTCCTTGAAATTAACCAAGATGCTCTGAGTGAGTACTTTTCCTAAGATGGGCACAAAGAAAAGGGGAACGCGCTTAGAATTTCAGTCACCGTTTACAGATTGGTTCCTGTACTCTTCAACACACTTGTACATACACAATTTTCATTAAACCGACGGCGGCTGGAGGTGGTGGCGGAGGAGTGATCTGGAATGTTTATGGAGTTGAAGAGTCAACGTTTCTCATAATGTTGGAATAGAAGGTAATGTTTTCGTATCTTTCCTTCAAACTGAAATTGAGTAGGGGCTTAAACATGGCCATAACCTACAGATAGCTTCACGTCCGGGAGCGTGCACCACTTGACGTGAGAAATACCGCCTGAATTTATGTAGACCATCTTTTAATTGGCAGCTCTGAGACTGTTTCCATACACACCTGAGACACATTAGACTTTGAAACCGTTGATGTGATTTTCCGGAATGTGTACTACACTACAAATTCAGCTTCTTGCAATCCGACACACTAGCTTCTGGTAGGATCCTTCAACTTGTGCATTGGGATTTGCACCAAAGATAGAAAGTTAAGTACTGTTGGATATGTTTTAAGTACTGGATTCACGTTTCAGCAAGGTGATACAACACACAAGTAACTACTACGGCGATACGGCGCATACAAATAGTATGTTAATACTACAAGTTATACACTGTTTCATATTATTCTCGGAGCTTGTGTTTTATGCTTGTTACAGGTTTCGAATCCGAGGTCAAAGGATTGCTCTTCTTGTAAAACACTAGA
Organism: Lipothrix lubbocki; assembly: GCA_034696945.1. Classification (NCBI taxonomy): domain Eukaryota; kingdom Metazoa; phylum Arthropoda; class Collembola; order Symphypleona; family Sminthuridae; genus Lipothrix; species Lipothrix lubbocki. The sequence goes on from JAQGAK010000332.1 coordinate 9,003, forward strand.
CACAGTTGGAAGTTGCATTGTAATTTATATCCACCGGATCTCTTCTCCATGGCTCTTTCTCGTTTAACAAAGTGATTAATTACCTAATATAGCTCCATGTAATGCAAAACCTTGAGCGCGGCAATACATCATGTAGTTTTACCAATTGCGGTGTAAATCATGCGTGGTTTTTGATTGCGTTGACTTCACTATTTAGATACGATGACTCGTGAATTTTCACAGAGGTCTCCTTCTAAATGAACTGCGGTGTTTATGGGATGTGTAGATTAATACTCTCAGGCTTACTTTTAATTAGCACTTTGGTTATCGATAGTAGAAATTCTTTGCTCATAATCTTCACTTATAAGCAAATGTTGGAACTCTGATTTTTGTGCAATCACTATCGGAATGTCCTGGAATGGGTATTTAAGTGGAATGCTTTCCTTCGTAAAATTAGCTCTGAAGGTGGTGTGGAACTAAAAAATGGACGTAGGAAGCAACTAAAAACTATCCATTTACTGATTTCCCTGATGATGGTGATTCAAGTTTGGAACAAGTTGTAGAGTCAAGTGGTTGTTTAGGAATGAATTGAGCTTTGCAAAACGGTGAAATGGTTGGAGACTCAGGGTGAGTTTGAATGTCGTCATGAAGAAGTAGCCCATGTGGAGGCACATACTAAATAGTAGATGAGGTTGTATCGGTATGGTCGTTTAGGAATATCGGAGGGTGAAAATGTAATATCGTCGAGGATAAATGATGAGAAGAATTGCTTGGGGATTTACAAAACTAAAGGATAAGAATCTAGGGGAGTCTCAGGATGATGAAACAGGGTAACAGTGTTTCCATATACATGTTATTACCCATCAGAGTAAAGATACAATGCCATTACACATACAATGCGACGGAATTCATCAATTCAATCTTGGATTTCTCATCCTCTGACGCGTCTCTCCATCACTCTCATCTTCTCTACTGTATGCTTATTTCGAGGCTTTGCCTTCGAATTAATGCGCATCATATGGCAAATATTAAGTACATTGTCATTTATGGCTGATCAAATGGAGATGCATACAAGCACAGGGACTCTCTCCTCTCCTCCTGGATTCACTGTAACCTTCCTGATCCCTCCGAGAGCACTTGCACACCGAGCCGCTTGCATACATTCTGGAGTATATGAGTAAGAGAAAGCATGAGGCACCCGGTTTTTATATCCAATCATTCAGACTGCATATTACAACTGTTTTTATGGGTTACCACTAACACATTCACCCCGTGGTATGTTTCTTCCTAACACAATATCCTATCTCTCATGTTTTGTAGGGTACATTGTTTGTATGTATCGTAGTGTCTGGGATGGTGGAGGAATAGTGTGTATAACAATGTGTAAGGTGTCCCGGACTGTGTCGACTCCTCTCCTTTTGCGGGAAAATGAAATTTAATGCGGATACAGGGAGACCTGCACGTGTTGCTTATACAGATATCTATGCTTATGCGTGTTCAGAAATGCAACTCGTACCTCTCCCCGGTTATACTCGTTGTGATGTTGCAGATACTTTTAATAGAACTTGGATTAAACAATGTACACTCGTTGGCTATGAATTGAAAGGGGTGTGTAATTCTTCGTGTAATATTTCTTTGATACGTTTTCTAATCCAGTTTTCAGTTTTTTAGTTGTTCCCCTACTGTGGAAGTGGATAGATATAGGAAAGCTTGAACTTAAAAATTCAGCTACAAATTTTTTCACCGTGGAAAATTTCTAAGAAGAGCACTTTTCATGGTATGGGAATTTAAATTGCATTATTTTACAGCATTTCTACCTGTAAATTTATTTACCTGCTTCTACATGTAAAAATAATGGTGGCAGCAGCATTTCTTTTAAAATAAAGTGGCAGTTCATAATAATAATAATCACATGACTAAAAATAATTAACAGTCAAGATACACGTAAAACATAGTTTATACTACGGTAATAGTAGTAAATGCAATAGTTGAGAAGATATAAAGTGAAACCCCCAAAACAGAGCGACTTGGTGGTAAAACTACAGGAGACGGATGTAGCAGAACGGTAGTAAAATGCAAGCAAACTAGTTTGTATTCATAGGGAAGAAAGGCTGAATGAGTCATCGTGCCTGGATCATGTTCATCAAATCTGTTCCAGCATGGATGACAATCCATTAAAAGTAATCCTGCTGACGTTGCGGCGGAATGTCTGGAGTCTTCATTGAAAACATGCCTCAACTTTTTATTCACCATAAAAAGAATCCACATTACACTCGAGAGATAAAACAAAAGCTATAGTTGCAACAACAACAGCAGCAGCAGAAACCGTACAGGCAGAATAGAAACCTCATAGAGATATGAATATAACTTTATCTTTGCAATGTCTACACTGAATAACATGTCTACAGCAAGTCAAACATAAAACCAGGAGAACGGAGCCTAAATATTGCATAAAAATCCATGAGCATCGGACAATTTCAGTCATTTTAACTGCCATTTTCAACATGTCACTCAGCTTTTACGACATATAAACCGACGTAATAATATTTGTTCCTAGTAGCATTATCCTGTCTGCACTGAACGCAAGTCATAAATTCTATTTTCAAGTGGATAATACCTATGTATACATACAGCTCTAAGAAGGACGTAATCTCTTGACCCTTACTCATCCTGCAGTACTGTCAACAATTTTTTTTCATTTTCAAACTACGAAGATTATCACGTTATGTGCTAACGGGAAATTAATGTACGATTTTCTCGTCAATCGCTTTAGGGTCTATATAAGAAACACGAGCCACTGATTACTTATCTCCAATGAATCCTTATTACTCAAAGGAAGTTCTGAGAGTGAAATCAAAGATTTTAATAAATCGAGATTTATTATCAAACCATGAATTGAAACACATGCAGTGGACAAATGCTTTGGATTGCATTTATGTTAGCATACCGTACTGAAAAAATTGAACGCCACATTGTGAAGCTTCATCTCAGCTTTGCTTGAAGCAATTACAAATAGAATTGACACAAAAAAATCATTTTTGTGTACCTATAGTAATGGATAATTTCAAGTAATTAAGAATATTTTTGGAATTTCTTATTAACGACAAGTTCCACCAAACTTCATAACAACAACAATGCAAGTAGCATATGTGCAAGCCACAGGGAGACATCGTCTTAGCATAATTATTGTTATTCCTTCACCTCATACTTGCATCACTTATCACTTCTGAAAGGTTGGATTGACTGCTGGACCATATTGTGTGGTGTGTATAAGGGTGGGGAAATATGGAATCGATAAAAATATTCATCCTGACTGATTCCTTGCTGGGCAAGAAGGGCATGTAGAGGTGTTGAACGGACGATAGGGAGCAGCCTGATGGCAGTGTACAAGTGTGACCTATAGGGAGGGAGATGAGCTGGAAGATGGAAAGTTTGTCGGGCCAGGGTTATGTGTATGGCCTACAGGCAGTGAACGGAGAAAAGCTAAGTTGGCGCCACGCTGGCTAGCATGCTTCTCCTTTGCCTATGTTTACCTATGTGTGTTGAACTGTTGAAAAGTCACGGGGAGAGTCACAAAAATATTTTACCCTCTTCTTTTCCATACTTCTCCTTAAGTCCATGCTAAAAAGTTTGCTGCTTCCACACAAGCTTCTTGTATAACGAGGGAGATGGACCTGAATGTAAGCCCGTAGATATTTTACAGTGCGGGGAACCATAATCTACAGACCTTTGCTGCCAACGACTTAACTACATATAACTACTTGCATTTGAAAGGTGACAGGGCAGTAGGTATGTGAATTTTTATTCAAGGATGTTTAGCAACTTTAGATACCGAAATTCAGCTAATCTTGGTTCAACTATAGATATATGGATGCACCTACTCGAGGTTTAACTATATATAGCCACACGAATACACCTCGTGATTTCACTATCTTGATGTTTATGGTGGAGCGAGAAGCGAGAGGAAAGAAAAAATAACAAGAAAAACCTTCCAGACTTGCATTGTGCATCGTTGCAGTAATGGAGATGCAAGGCGCGTAGGTCTGGAACAAGCATGCAAGGTAAACTGGGGTTCGTTGCAGTGGCCGTTATCTCTTCCCCCCGCGTCCGCATCTCTCAAGGAGATGTGAAGGCGAAGATAAGCTAACAAGACAAAAAGTACGGAAGTACGGGTGTCCTTATATATAAATACATGACGGAGAGGTAAGACTCCCATCAACCTGGTTTACGCTCAAGACGAAGCGAAACGTCTTCTGCTCTCTCTCGCTCTGTCTCTCGTAAAGGCAAATTCAACATCTCTGGATTCAGGACCGTCCACGGACGCACTCTGACTTCTAACTTTATATTTCTCTTGGGAAATTCTTCCGCTGGATACTACACTCTCATTCTCTCAAAGACATTTCCTACTTTTCTTGCTACTGTATAGCTTTCTACCCCAATATCCCTCCTGCCTCAACTTCCGACTAGGTATGTACAGAGTACGGGATGGGTGTATTTTACAGCTTCCCTTATTATAAATGTACACGCACACATTTCTCATGGCCACCTTCGTTTTTACGATATCTTCCCGGTTTCAATACAGCCAATGGATTTAGTAGGTGTAGAAAACATTATAAGGAACCTACAACGTATGCAAGCGTATGCACCACAAACGTACTTACGCAAATCTATCTCAGCACAAGAATCTGTATACTTGTATCTATACACACGCAAAAAACAGCAAAACAACCTCTCCAAAACAAAGTTCACATGCTCACTAAGGATACAAAATTTATATGTCATTTTTATGTACACGCTTACGAGAGAACAAAAACGAGGATTCAATTTCAAACTACGATAGCATATGTAGAGACTATACCTTGTACTGTAGGAGCTACGGAGTAAAATGGAAGATTTATGTGTCGTTTCATGTCCCCAACTCGGTTTCACGCATCAATGATTCCCGAGAAAATCTACCTGACCTGCCCTCATACTTGAAAGGCGCGGATTCGCTTCAAAGGTATTCTATTATGTATGTACAGTGAACTTGTCTTACCAGACTTTATTTCCATGCTGACTCAATTGTCTATGCACACATGGAGCGAATCACATTTGTCTTCTTCACTTTGTGAACGCACCTCTGATATGTATGCACAATCAGTGAAGCATTCCAGGTTGGTTTACACCTTGTAACTGACAAGTACTTTTCAAGCTCGAATATTACAATCATGTTGTTTGTTATAAAACATGGAGCCATTTATTCTTTTTCATCGTACTTGTATAGGAATTCCTAAATTAGACAAGTTTCTCCGTTGCATAAGTTTCTATATTAAAGAAATAGAAATCTCCAGTCGAATGCTCTTTGCATTGTGGTACACTCAAAATATTTGGATACATCATGGCTTTTCAAAAGTTTTGTAAATATGAAATTGAACTTTAAAGAATTTATTTCTTCGTTGATTTGATTTGATTGACCTGAACATTGGAAAAACTTTGTGGTGAAGCAAAGAAAAAATGAATTTGATCATAGTTTCATTGAAAAGGTTGGTATTGTAAAGGTAGAGTTTCATGTCAGAATCTCTGGATAACTTGTACTCTACTGTGAACTTCTTTAGTGGAGATATCTTGCCTTTGTGTAAAGAAAAAAAATAGAAAAGCTTTAGGGAGTGGAATGCAATGTGGGAATTATGTATATAATATAAATATATATGTATTTATGTAATGCTTAGAAAGAAAAAACCCACGTAGCTCACACTAACATCACACGTTCCATTATATATTGACTTGGATAAAAATGAAATATGTCCAGGATTCCCTGGCCTTTCTATTCTCCGCATGTAAGAGGGTGAGTGTATGAATAAATGGCCAATAATCTTTTGTGCAGTGCTGGACACAGTATTTTCTCACGAAGGGGTTCGATCATATTCTCTCTCCCTCTACTATGCTGCTCTGCTTCTTTCTATCTTTATCTTTTCCCAAGGATTTGTCCGGAGGTAATAAGTACTCCCATTTATTTTTACGCATATTATTTTTTGATATAATGCTTAAATGCCGTACAAGGAATGGACCTCTATCGTTCCTCCGTATTGCCTTGTGAGTGGATTGTGTGTACAAAATGGAGTTCCTCATGGGGTTCTTGCTCTTCACTTATTAGTGTTATGATTTGTACATAAAACACCCTTCGCTCCTGTGGCTGGTTCAGGAGATTTACCAGGTCTTAAGCCTCACTACTTAAGTCGCCTCCTTCGACTGCTGACCTGTCGTTGGACTTGTAAGATACCAAGATAAACTGGATTCTATTCATCGCTCCATATTTCTTCCCATAGAGCTGCACACAGATGGGAAAGGAATCAAATCTTGTTAATTTATGAGGCCTCTATATGCCTGCTTCTCCCTATCTTATTGTCAGAGACGCTCATCGTTTCTTCTCCGTATATACACTATCTCAATACTTGTTATCCTCAGCTAACAATATCTGCTATCGCTACACATAAGATATGCGTAAAGTGCATGATACAACACATGTGTCCATAACAATCGTCGGTGGCAGTACTTAGGTAGCTTACCGTGCTCTGAACGCTTCTTGAAATTTCATTTTCTTTGGCCGTACTTGGACATTGCATGGAATTTATTAGTACTTAGGTTCATAAAATGCTTCAACAAACTTGAATTATTTTCGGAAGAGTTCCGTCTGGAAATGCGGAATTCTTCAGGAGATCATAAATTAGCCAAAAAAGGTCTTAAAACAAGGTACGGGCTTTGTGCAGTGAAACAAGCTGAATTTAATCAAGCGTCTTGCTGCTTCCGACTGGGCGTGAATTACCGCAGCTACCACACTGATGAGATGAACCGTATGAAAACTTCAGGTAGCATATAGGTACACATACTTTTACTTGCAGAAATCGTATCGTGTAGCTTAAGAATACACAATGTTGTTACATGAGTTGGCATATGAATTGTTGCCAGTTGGAATATGAAATGTTGCTTTATGATGTTTTACATGAATTATACACACTACATGTTATTAGTATTGGTAGAACAACGGTGCATAATCCCTGATATGTTTTCTTGGCTGTTAAAGCATGTGTAAGTTTTTGTAAAAAAATGCTAACCTGGACAGTTTCTTGGGCCGAATACTTCCTCGGTGATTTATTAGTCAAGTTTTCTTCTGCAGCCATGCTTGACATAATCCAATACTTATGATCGCTCATAAATCACATCGACTGTCTTGCTCTGGGACCATTTTGACCATGAATTACGAGTTGACGGACAATGCTGGAAAAAATAATCGAAACTTTATTAAGGTAAACTAAATTTGTTAATGGTTCTGCCTGGTCACTTGTATTATCTAATATCTATTCAATTATAAACGATTATAACTTTTCAACTCATCCTTTGTGTAGGTATCTATACAACAATATATTTTTGGTATCCTCTGATGGGTGTCACTGTATAAATGACAATTTAGCTAGTGTATTGGAAAAATGAATTTAATAATCGCGATATCATCCCTTTTCGGGGAGAAAAATATAGCAATTGTGTATCCAATCTAGACTCGCCAAGGGATTTGGCTTACGTCTGTATGAGTATACCTATGACAATATGTATATCTACTTAATGTGCCATGCCGCCAGCACTCTCCCGCTCTTGAAGCTTCTGCTTGATTGCATGGGACCATATAGAAATGAAAAAGCGGAGAAGGTGGAACAGAGTCAACCCTCATTAGTTGTCCGAAATAGCATTCGAGTGAGGATGGATGAGACGGATACGCCAAGTAGTAGGCAAGTTTCCTTGAGAGCACTTGAAGAGAAAAGCATGAACAAATATCTTGGAAAATGAGCATCCCCTGTTTTCTTTGCACACTCTCTGACCTTATGTAACTCTTACATTTCTTATGTGTAGTCTCAATATAAAGAGGGTGGGGTTGTGAACAGAAAAAGCAATGATTTTTTTCAAATCGTTTACTTGATAACATTGAGTGCAACACTAATGTGTTTTGAAATTCCTCCTCAATACTGATTGCTAGGGAGGGTAAATACCTTATTATTTGAAACACACAAATATCAACAAAATAGGCATTGCTTTTACTTCCTTCCTTCCCCATTAAAAGAGGGGACTTCAAAATTTGATGCTGCTTTTATTGATCGATTTTATTAATTACAATACGTGGTTATTATAACTAATGATTCGAATTTATTGCCAAGCCACTTCTATTTTACAATATTGTATTGCAAATATTTGTGTTGCGCATAAAAATAGCCACTGGAATGTTCACGTATGTGTAACTTCCGTTGATAGTTGCAATACAAGTTCATTGCTGTATAAAACTAGATAGATCATTAAATTATTCAAAGGAAATCATGATCGTGGAATAGAAGAAGGATATGGTTATTGTCGGAAATATCTACAGGATGACATCGATTTGGTGCAAGTAATGTTATGCTTGCACCAGGGTTGAATTAATGAATTAAAGGAGGAATCGTGCGGAGCAGCGACGAGCACCGTAGGTACTGCAGTGCTATTTAATTGTAGGAATTTCCTGACGGAGGGTAGGAACCAGTAACGAATTCATTAGCTTAAAATGCATACTATACACAACCATAAAAAGGCTAGAAGATTCGAGGAAAAGCCAGCAAAGTTTCATGAGCTTCGGAGATTTTTCTAACGGCTTTTGTTGGTTGAACATGATTGTTTTCTGGGTTAGGTCTATCGATGTTGTAGTTTGTATTCTTCGAATCAAGTGTCGTAGAAAACGTTAACGTTTACATTATCCCGACTTGATGCGTTATAATTCTGGGAGAGGGTAGAACTTACAACGGCTTTAACTCAGTCCTTGTATCAGATATACATACCTAATGTATCTTGTGTAGGTGTGGATAATGTTCAGTTTTGTAGGGAACAACTCCCGAAACGGGTTTTTCCTTGAAGGAAAAGCAATGCTCTACACTTGTGCGATGTCATGTATAAGTATAGACAAAATATAGAACAAGTAATGATACGTGTACTTTGTGGAGAGAGCAATATTTGAAATTGGTTTGACTTGAAATGACTGTGGTGGTGGCAGTGAAAGTGCGAAATAAAGCTCCGGGAAGCAATAGGGAACAAGATCTAGAGCGATAACGGGAAATGGTTCCAATGGTCACGGGAAATAAGTAAACTGTATATAGAGGCTACATCAAGAGTCACTATTAACTGAACGCCACAGAAAACAACAACATTATAAAGGAGGAAAAAACCAGAAGGTGGTCTTCGGGTATTTCGTGGTAAAGTAATATGTGGTTTACCCTCACTGGTTCGCTCTCATCCATGCTCCCATCATTCTCTGTATAGCGTGACCCTCATCTATACATTTACAGTGCTTACCGAACCCAGTCCCCCCAATGGCATTTATGAGTTCATTAAATTGAACTATAGCAAGTTAAGATTAAGACATTTACCTCAATATGAAGAGTAAGAGCCTGGTAGGACGTCTACATTTAAACTTACACCAAACCAACAGTAAAGCTTGCTACACATCGCCACAGCCAAACTCAAAAGCTTCAAATACGATAGATAAATATGTACCTATGTACATATAGATACGTTCATTTTAACTTAAAAGAAGACTTTTACTCAAACTTTCATACCGACAACAGTTGAATTTACAGGAAAGCAACGTTGAAACATACATCAAGGCTACATTAACCCCGTCCATACGTCAAGCAATGACCAGCCAAGGAAATATATGGACTATCTACATGCGGAATGTTCATATAAATCTTACCCCTTCATAAAATAACTTCCCTTTTATACTTTTACAAGCATTACTTTCAATTCTGGTCGCTCAATCCCCAGCTCCCATCCACATGTATGTAACTATATGTAATTAAGTGCCTAATATCTACTTGATGTTGCCACTATACACGTACCAGGCTAAACACTACACGACAGCTGAGTCGAAACCGATTGTAGTCATTTAATTCAGGAAAACGATACTGAAACCGGATCTAGATAAGGTGAACTACATGATTTGCAATTAACCTAACCTAAACAAATGTATCTCGTACGTCATCGCTTAATTTGTTTTAAAAACAAAGGTAAATGCCAACTACTATATCGATATTAAAATATATAAAATTTAAACTTTTCAGTATATTAAAGAGCTGGTCAATCGTAGATTACATTAACTGTTCGGGTTTTATGTCCACTGCTAGTGACTATGTAGTCAAGTAGATACCAAGTCAATCATAAGAAATGAAGTGAATATTTGAAGGTAGTCATACTCATATGTAGTGATTTTTATAAGCACATGATTTCTGAGCTCTGATTTACACTGAATATCTAAACATGAATTTAGCTGCAGTATTTCTGATAAAGTTACGCAGCCGAAAGAGAGGATTGCAAGATTTATTCACAATTGAAAACAGAGACAGGAGGATGACAACTAAAAATTAGATGCACAATAATACCCAGTTTATATAAGAAAAAACTTGAAATATGTGTAAATTTTATAACCCAACTTATGCAAAATCAGGGCATATTTTATGCAACAAGAAATGGTGTTACGAATACACAACTATAATAAATTTTTCAGGAGAGCTAAGGACAGTTTCGATGTATAGCCTCCTTCGTATCATTTGTTACGTTGCTTGCCTGTCTCAAAGCTAATTTTGCCTTCACGAAAAAATACAGAGTGCGAGTCAAGCTATGCTGAACTATACGGTGTGGAAAAAAATTATGAACAACTGACAAATCTATATATTTAAGGTGTCGAAAACAACGCAAAAAATGTATTTTCAACGAATAAATTACAAAATGTTTCACGCCACAACTACCGTCATGTTAGCTTCTGTATAATCAAAAATACCCTGTTAGATCCCAGAGACGCCAGTGGGTTTATTCTATTTCAAGTATAACATCTTACAAAAATGACTATATGACATCTTCAATTTTTTACAACTTTTAGAATATACTGCCCCTGTAAATCTTCCGTGGAACAGAAAGCCCATGAGTGGAGGAATTTGAATATAGATTATGAATTTCATCGATGATGATTTCAATGAATTGGTGTTTCAGAAATAAGGTTACAAGTTTGGGAAGATTGTAATAAAAAATTGAAGATTGTAATGGTGAATCACCTATATACAATCTTATAATCGGGCATAATAAAGATATAAATACCTGCTGAGTGACCTACTTGCCGTCTATAACAATGAGTAACTGTGGAGTAGCTCACCGAAGGCGCAACGGCCAGTGTTTCTAGAACAAAACATTTTGATTCCGATCAAAAGACTTATACATACACAATAAAAAATGCATATAAATCTTGCACCAAACGTTTGATCATACTTGAGATAAACAAGCAAGGCCGTCGATTTAATTTAGAAAAAATATTTATTATGACCAGAAACCGGTAGACATGACCTTATATTTCCAGTCCATTCCCTTAACAATTGACTGTATTGACAAAGACTAATCATGCATTCTTTCTGTTCACACAAAGAACTTTTTGATACACCTTCCTAGAACAATGCCCATCTACTTGGAAGTTTTTATCTCAAATGAAAAACGAAGCGTATCAAAAAGTACATGTTTCGTGCTACTATGTAGTATGTACCTTAAAATATACGTTCTTCACAAAGAATCCTCCCGAGACTTACATTAAGTGACATTTCTTCGGTTGTGGTAAGCTGAAAAACTTGCGGATAGATCACACAAAACCAGATAAGTGAGGCGCGTTAACCTGAAAAGGTTGGGCCAGGGTAGGTAAAACATGAGTGATAAAGTATGCATCGGCCTCAAGATTACTAAATCAAATTCTATTTCTCACAGTCTGAACACTTAACACCTTAGCCACTACATTCCATCTTGTTATGGTTGTCCGTGAGGTAAATGTATCTAGGTATACATATACGCCACAAACTTGTTTCATACAACAGGCACTTTTGAAATTAAATTAAATGGCGTTATATATGTTTGAGTTGTGGCTCGAACCCTCAATTTACAAATAAATACTTTGTCATGACGTGTGAAATATTGGATATGAAAATCTTCAATATATTGGTTATGGAAATCCGTAATAAATCTCTTGAAAACTCTTCAAACGTTTAGAACTGCAAATTACCCCTACAAGTGTTTTATGAAATTTAGAGGTGAACACTGGTCTGCTTTCCGTTTGAACTTAATGGACACAGAGTACAATGGATGTCCAAGAACATGCCATTGATTTCATACGGAAGAAATATACTATTACTTTAGAAGAATGCTTATTACATCATACACGGTTTTTAAGTAGACAAGCTACGCATTTTTATTACTGAAGAGATGACGTTTTGCTTTATGGGAAAGGAATATTATACAATAATCATTATAGGATAAACACAATGAGAACAGTTGGAGTGTACAAAGTTCTTATGTCATTGTAAAGAGAGTAGATATGTGCGCCATACACATCTACGTTGAGAATAAGTAAGCACGGGAGTATTGTATTTGGGGTTTAGGTCTTTGTCTCTTTGTATTAAGTTAGGGTTTAAGGTGCGAGAGACAAATAGATTCAAAGCCGGCGCAACTTACAAATATAGAGTCCATGGATCAATTCCAACACATCCCGTCGGAAGGTTTAAAATAATAAAATACAAAATTAATAATTACTTTTGTATTTTATTGCAATTATTACCATATTACTTAATGTAAATTGTTTATTATCTTTACAGAAACGTTACAAACACGCAGTATGTACTATATTTTGTACAGGTCAAGAAAATGAAAAAGTCAGTAAACTTGACAATAATAAATCCTACACTTTCCGATGACGGTGGTAACTGATCGAGCAGGTATCGTAATAGTGAAAAATCATATTCCGAACACGTCCAGTCGCAAATTGCCATACCACTTGCCAGCTATTTCCAGTGTAAGAGTCTCCCCACTCTATTCTTCCTGTAATGCATTCCTGGGTGCGTGAGGCCATTCATATAACATGGCTCAAGTGAGAGACTGGTGTGAATTTTTACTATGCAATTTCATGGTAATACTTGGTAAAGAACGATGAAAATGATGCTTAGTAAAAGGCTTGACTTCCAAAAGTTCTTCACGCACAACACCCTAAATTTCTTGTACTAAACCCTCCGTTGAGCTTTCCTTCGTTCTGCCAACATAGGGATATATGCTTCCAACTACAGATATTTGACTGAACATGAGTAGGTTTGTTGTCAGCTACCTTCAATCATCACGCTCAACCCTCATCGCAAGAACAAGCCTACTATGAACACCGCGAACTCAAACGGATGGGAAGTGTCCAAACTTATTTCGGGACGTAAAGAGATGACAGGTTCAACAACAACTTTTCATGCATCTTCAATGAGAAAGTTTTGGCATTTAGTTTGCTCACATTGTTTGTTCGTAGATCAGGCATTCGATTAGTGGATGGCATATAAATACAGATCAGTGTTCGTTCGGTTGGTATCTTGTTTTTTAGTAAGTTACACGTACTAAGGTACAAGTTACAGATGCAAATTCAAGATCTGTGGTACACAAATACTTGTTACAACAAAGAGTAGTAGCTTATTCTATTGTGCGAAAAAATCAACAAAATCCCATTGCACTATACATACAATTGTATGTATATAATTTTAAGTACATAGGATATACAGCTTACCTTGTATGAGCACTACTGACATAAAATGTGCAACATAAATACAAAACATAAAAGGGATTTAATTACATCGATATGGAATATTAAAATGGTGTACATGGATGTAAAATATATAATGTAGTGTACATGGAGCTGGATTGTATAAAATACTGTGCAAGTGTATGAATCGTAATTTTTCTCAATGAGAGAATGTCAATGTCGGTAAGAAGCATTACTTACGCAGTCCAAGCCTGGCTTTCAAATTTCAATAAGATTAAAATTGTAAAAGAGAATTGACAAGGTTGGGCGTTTTACATGCCTTTATCTGTCAACAGGATCATATTCTTATATATGCATGCTACTTGAAGCCTATGAAGCCCGGCACACATGGGGGTTGATGAGAAGAGTGAGTTGGCGATGAGGCGAGGAGATGAACAGTGCAACAGTGGAGAGCAGTGCATATTAATACCCGCAGAAGACGAAGAAGTGGAGCTGCAGTGGGAAAGAAACGACAAGAATATAAATACGACAAACCCCTGGGCAACTTCAGTCTCTTTGATCTATTCCCATAGATTAAGTCGACACACGAGCAAAAGAAAAGTTAAAAATGCAAATGATTCGTCAAGATCTCACTATTTTAAATTGAACCAGTTTTAATTTAGATAAGTCAACACTTCATTAACACTCTAATAAGCTCAAGTCTATCATTCATGCATTTAAAGTCTTTATCGGCTCCATCATTATTATTCTCATGTGCAATGTTATTAAAATACACATGTGAAGGGAACTTCTCTAATGTATTTGTGTATTGGGAGTCAACTTGGAAATGCAACAGCTCCACTCGATCCAATGATTGTTAAGACAAGGAAATAATACAATTAAATGCAATGTTATTATACTTCTCTCACATCTTACCACACAAGCTGCAATTAATCCCTTCTTGCACGATTTCCAAAGAATTAAAAAGTTAAATAATATGGTAAATAGCCTCCATACATACTGTTCCATTCTTTATAATAAGAATCATTAACCAGACCTGTCAAACGATCTTGATTTTTTGCTTTTCTAATGATTCCCAGAATTCCCAGATTCTCTTATTATGAATGAGAATTTAAAAGATAAAGTTTGGTGATGCTTAAAATGACGTAAAATCAGGCGTGAACTTAGGAGTTTGCTTGCAGGAAATCTCCGATAACGTTTCACATGGATCTATACATATACCAGCATATATTTCCGCCTCAGGTGCGTAATCAAGTATTCAGGAAACAAAATCATTGCGGATATCTTTTACTTGCATAGCCAATCGCTTCCCTTCATAAAATCCAACCATCATCTTATTAGAGAGTTCTTTGTCTTCACTGCTGATGCTACAACTATCCCAAAGGAATTTTTTGCAGACTTTTTGATGATAATATCTTGCTGTTGGTTTTGGTGAGAGCAACCGCTGGATGACTTGACCTACCTAAGTGGATGAGTATTACAAGATATTTCGTTGATATTTTTACGACCTCTCTGTCTCCAAAGGCTTCCATGTCTGAATATATGACAACTCGAAGTACCTATATTTGAATATATGACAACCTAAAATATATCTATGTATGTTTTTGACAAGCTGAAATATACATCTGTGAATGCGATACTAATAAGCTAAAGACGTGTATGCCTGGTGAGCAAAGCGTAATAAAAACATCGAGTCAACGTTCAATTTCTTGGAAGAAGCTTACTGCCACACCTATTGGTTTTAAGTTTGTCTCAGATGAAGGCTGTTTGTCGTTGTTTGTGTACACTATACATGATATTTAAGAAGCTAATCATACACTGCAGGAACGAATTTTAACCCGTTCCATCATAACCGAGTCTTGGGAAGCTCAAATCTTGCATTACTTGGCATTCACAACAACAAGAACGAGTTGTTCTGATTGTTAATTTTCTTTTTGATCCCCAAAGTGGAAGCCATACATATATGGATGAAATCATTCACGGTCTTATTAAAACATATTATATAATAAACGTATAAAAAGTAGTATAATAAATATATAATTATTATACTAAATTATACACGCCGAGTAAGGATTATACATATTGTAATGTATAGACACATCATTATTCATAGCAAAGACTTGCTTTCAGTAGTAAATTTGAAATAAAACATACAAGTTGTTCACCACGAAGAGAGATAGTAAGCATTATTCTTGAATGTAATAATTTGCATCGACGTTTGTGAATGATTTTCCTGTGTTGTTTTGTTTAATATAATCCTGAGTATCATACATCGTGTACATACACACCAACTACTACAGTCTTCCCATCTTTAAGATGAACAACGGCTCTACTGGTGTTGTTGTTCCGTCAGCTGAACGAAGATTTTTTGAAATTTTACGAGACACTAATAGGGAAAGTAACATTCTTCAGACTTGTACAATTCAAGTAAGATGATGAATGTGTAGTTGATTTTTCTAATCACAAATTCTTCGGACACCCCACCTTCTTTCCGTTGAAGGCTTAAGTTACATACTTAATAGTATTGCCTATGGAAAAGGTAAATATAATATGGTTTATATACTCCGTAAATAATAATGATACTGACTATATGCAGTGTAAAAATGAATCGATAAAGGGGCTCGCAGGTCCATTAGTCATCCTGAAGTAATAGCGTCTTGAATTACTGTTGAATGAATGGTGAGGCAAGTAAAAGAAAACAATTATGTACGTAGATTAATGTTCAGATCAAGCCCTTCAACTCTGATATAGTTTCTGCATTATTTATTACTCTGATTTGCAAAAGATCAATGTACCATTCTTTTAAATATTATTTATTGTTATAATGTATGACTTTAGATTGCTATCGGTTGTCTTCTGTGTCGTTTCTCAACCCTCTGCATCCGTTCGTTAGCATCCGTTTCAGATTCACTTTCGAACGTACACAGATAATTTCCTATATAACTAAACTGTACATATATAGTGTATTGTTCACTGGTTTTGTATATGTTTCCATAAAAAGCGTAAGGCTCAGTCTGCATATGTTTAGCCATGTTGATGGCATAAAGAGAGACGGTCTGGAGAAATTACCATACGAAAACAGCAGTTGTGGCTCTGAGGAGAGTGCTCACGAAGCCAAGGAAGCAATTTTAAAACAAATATTGATTCTGTTTCCTTGGATCGAATATATTTTTGTTGCAAGTCACGGCAGTTGGCGAGTTGAAAAAATTGGCAACGGCATTTAACTCCACAGAGAAGCGGAGTATAGGGAGAAGAATCAACTGAAACCACATATTCATTAGGAAAAAACGTTGGGCAGCAAGCCGCCACTACTTGTCAAATTGGTTTCAAAAGAGTTATTATTATGTGGTAGTTGTCTACTGTACTCATCAGCCTGTATATGCCTGTAATGTAGACAGACGTACGTAATCTTCCATACATATAATTACAGTTCCAATGGTTAATTGCACGTTGGGTATTTTTTCTACGCTCCACCATGCTCATTTCATAGTCTTCACCCTATGTGCAAGATACACATAAACACATTGCATTCGTGACAGGATGTCGACTAAAAACAATGAGTTGCTATACGATCAAACTCTTTTTCGTTGTGCCTCACCAATCTTTATGCACACAAATGACCTTTACTCATACCTTCCTCCTTCCACTATATATGAACTCAGGACTATCAACTTAAAACTGAGCCTTAACTTAAAATCATGTGCATGTAAGGAGAACAAGCATGTGTGACGCGGAGGGTCAATAAATGTGATATGTTGCAATTGCCTCGCTAATGTTGGGGAAAACTTTAATTTGACAAGAGAACATTATAAGTTACGATGATGTAGAAGTTGATATCAATTACATGTTCGATACAACCCTTGTTCCTAAGGTAATAGGTTCCCACTCTCGGATGTTATAGATTAGGAAAATCTTAACAAGGCTGCAGGGAAGGTAAACTGAACACTAATAATTATATCTAAATCAGCTTCGGATTTTCAGTTACATCGGCTGACAGTGTTATTGCTGTTGTTAGCAGTTAGCAGTGGTCGTATAGCCACAATGCAGATACGTAAAATATTGCTGGTATCTAAACATTTTTGGTCCTATCCAAAATATTGGTCTATATATTACACACAACATGTTTACAATTGCGACCACTATAGATATATAGATAATTTATATATAATATTTAAATAGTAGTATATAATACTCATAACGCACGAGAATGTAGAAACCAGGTATTGTTCCAGATATGTAGAGCAAACATATGTGTGGGTTCGTCGTTAACTGGAATTGGGATGTTTTCAATACTCCGGGCCTAAAATAGGCTGCAAATTAATTACGTCTGAGTGTTCCTTACAATGAACATAAACATTCATTCACTTGTGATGTAGACCTGCATAAAAGTACATGTGTGATCCAGACGCACCAAAAGCGTCATGTGTGATTCAAACACATAAAGGTACATGTGTGAAAAAGGCTTAAAATACACAGTTGTTACAGTTTCACCCAAGTGTTACAATGCAATGCTGGTCGGGCAATAAAATGCTCCACTTTTTATGACTGTCTTATCGTTTACACAACAGATTATATGGCCAACATGTTTGTTTTACACAAGTGAAATCAAATAGGACCTGACCGCCTAATTGCAGCTGAGGTCCTCAGCAGTGCTTAGTTTTAGATCTGAAACTGCATCGCTTTATTTGCGATCTGAATCTGTATCGTTGATACTCAATCCAAGTCCATTATGTACATTGGGTTACAAGAATAACGATTTTCTTAATTCAAAATTTGCAAGCTTTCGAGTACAATCCCTAATTATTATCGTAAAGCCTAAAAATCTGCGCCGTATAGTTCCAATCAGATCCTGCTTTGCCATATTTTTAGCATAACTTGATCTTAAAACTTTATTTCTACTACACTACAAGTTGCAGTACTACACCATATCTAAATATGGATAGTTTAAATATTTACTACAAAAATATGCATCTAGTGAATATTTCCAACCCAAATCTACACCGTTCCATTCCAAATTAGAATTTTCATCGTTAATTTTCAATCTCCAAATCTCAAGATTTCCAATCCGAAACTATTTGCTGATGAAGTCATACTATAGTCTTTGTTAGGCAAGGGTAAACAAAATGATTTATGAGCCATCAATTTTCCCCAAATAAAACGGTGGAAGTTCAACTGAATAACTCGCCGTCACCTCTGCGGAATACACAAAAGTCACAGAAAAGCAGAACATGCGTGATTCAAACAATATTCAAATCTACTTTTAGTGAAATGACGCATTTAAAAATGTAATTTTGCCTTTTATTATGCTGCTCCTCTGGCAACTGGGCGTAGGAGGACAATGAAAAAGTTTTATTCATGTTGAAAAATTCGCTTCGCAAAATTTGAAGGTAGACCTACACCAGCCTGGAAAGGTTAAAGCACTACAATCTTTCTAGGGTGCACATCAGCCAATCTTGTAATATACATATATCAAATTACGACACAGCAGTGCCCGTTTAAAAATAGTGTAGTGGGTTGCACTCGGAATAAAACCGTGTAAACTCCTGTGGCAGTAATATACTCAAATAATATAGAGTAGGCTGGGATCTAGTGTTTGTGTGCGGTAATTTTCGTGAATATTTTGACAAATATTAAAAAGCCGGCGAGTTTTTAATATTTTGCAAACACATGTGTTGTTGTGCATATTTTCATGCAGTATAATGGTGGCAGTAAAAGTTGTATGCATGATTTGTAATCAGCCACAGATATGAGTTTGGTCTGGTTTTCAATCCTCAAGCACGTTTATGTGCTTTTCTTGTATAGCTACCTTGGTACATATTTCCCTTACATAAAAATATATTTCCCTATATATACCCAAAATGTTTTTCTCATACCTAACTATGTATTTTCCTCATCTTGTATTTCTCGTGTCCCGAAGCATAGGTAATTCTCATGTACTCACAGACATTTCTCTTGTCCTCAAGTATATTTCTTCTGTTCTCAAGACGTTTGGATAAGTAGGGCTGTAAGGGAGATACGAGGAGAGCATGAAATTAGAATGAGAGCTTTCTGAGCGAGTGTGAGTGACAAAGAGCCAGCGAGCGACATGCAGGACAAATAGAGTTAAAATGAAATTAAAATGGGACTTTTTATGATCCATAGTCCTGTCATAAAACTTGCTGCAGCACTCAAGCGTGGCATTCATTTTGACGTGTTTACTCTTCCTTCCCATATGTATTTACGTGCATCGGGTACTATTACATAGAACATATGCACGGAGCTGAAAATAATAACCACACGTTCAAGACAGGACACCTATTGAAAGTATATTATGCATACCGTAAGCATTTCAACATGTGTATATACATATTTATATGCTATTGTATAGCAGTGAGTCAATCCTGTCTACTATGGTGTATATAAACTTTAGCATAGTTACATACGTTTTACTTGAAATTTAACGCTTGCTCATATAATTAGATAGGAAATTTCAACATCTAAATAATGTCTACGAGCTCATCCTGTATGCACATACTAATATAGTATCTATTCTTTACTTACACAGGTAGCATCCCTAGCCAGGAACCAAGTTCCGTTGTCATACTTGAATTTCGTTAATAGATAATAACATGAGATGCTCATAACATTATTGCATTAATTTGTACAAGAACTCAAGCGGTACGAAAGTCACAATAGAAACTCATCCACTGTCAAGGCTACGGGAATCTGCACTTAAAAGAACGCTGGTTTAAGCCGTGAATCCTATTTCACCAGGAGGAGCATTTCTAATTTAACTATTTGTATTCTCCTGCTACTGAAATTTCACTTGCTAAAGAACATGGAATGAACAAAGAGATAAAAAGTTGTGGGTTTTCAGCGAAAAAATCATTCTAATGTCACAAATTAATGCCTGGATAAAAATTTTGCTACTAAAGGAGTAAAAATGTTGGCAGAAATAAAATGAAAAGTGCTAGATTTCTTTAAAATACCTAGTAAATCCTACATACTTAATATCATAGTCATACAAAGTTTCTTACGTATGTAAGCTTCAAAAGATACGTATAGTTAATTGTAAGTATGACATATCTGCAAATTATTCTGCGATTCAAACGCAGCTAACCGTAAATAAAATCCTGAAAGTATACAAAATATCGGACTTGTGTTTTGTAATACAATGTAATATGCTTTACAACATCGGAGATACACTTGCCAAAGCGCTATAAATAGTTTGACAGTAAATAAAAGTTGAAAAGCCCATTGTTCGGATGACCACAGTTAAGCAGTAATGTGTATAATTTGTGATGGTACACCAGAGTTGACGGCAATAATTGAAAAAGAATGCGGCTGAAACTAATTTAGGCCTTTGGTTAAAAGAAACGAATTTGTAAAGAAAGGTCCTTGAGAATTTTACAGCCTGTGAGAATATGAAAGTGAACAACTACTTCTGTTTTGCTTATTTTTTCCAAAGAAATTCATTATCCATTATTTGATGAAAATTCCAAAAGCCATGACTTAACAGGGGACAAAACAGGGTGAATTACCCTTGCATAAGATACATATATAGATATATCTAAATTTATGTACCTTATACTTACGTATCTTAAAGATGTATAATATCTGTAAATGACGCTTATACAGATAGATACATTCTTTGAGGAGTGACTAACATTGGAAATAATGGAAGGAGACCATAAAACTTGTGCACACCAGCGGATGATTTACAACTACACAAATCCTCAATTGAGACCGATCCATCCGTTGTAATTATTATCGGCTCTCCCATACCTCACACAAATATTTACGACCAAACGCAAATACATGAAACCGTCTCGTCTCTGAACAAATTCACTCTCATACACACTTAATCGCTTGGAAATGCGATTAAGGAGGGTAGGACTTTGATTGCAAATTCCTTCGACATAACTATACAAGAACATAATAATTGCAGAACCACAATTCAACAAGGATAATTTTTAATCGCAAAAACATTCACAGCACTGTAGTTATTGGATATTATGTTATTACACTAGAATGTTCTCGGAAAACCACAGTTCTGCATTTTTTTCAAAAAACTTTAATTTTTAATCGCTAAACACAGTTTTCTTGATGATGAGTCTATTGAACTCACAATCGAAATGTAGATCTCATGATCTACCCTTATTATTATTTTTACAATATACATATAATGCTGGGATAAATTATTTTTTCTTTGCAATATTATATCGCTTGATGAATTATTTTTCTACAATATAAAGAATAGTTGGTACTCCAGTTGAAAGCAAGTCCATGTGATTGCAAATGAAATGGAACTTAATACATACATATGATATTTCATAAGGATGAAAGCTTATCTTGTCTTTATCAAGATAAATATGGGCTCAAACACCAATTTTGAACCCACGAGTGAGGAAAACGTGTTGCACGAGGTCGATTATAAAATTTACTTCTTTAATTTCCTATACGTTACAACCATGTCTGCACAATCATTACTCCACGACCAGGTAACTCCATTAGACATTTAGTATGCTTGGCCTGGCAATAAGACAGGAAAAGTGGAGGTTTTTACTACAATAATATTATTACAAACATAGTAAAATCTAATGCGTGGAGTATCAAATTTTTTTCATGTTATTAAGACTTCAGTTCATGTAACAAAACACTTATGTGATGTAGCTTACTAAATGAAAATGCATGATGTTACTACATTGTAGATACCAGCAACGGCAACATTTATTGACATTAATATCGTCATGAAGATGTTTCAAACTTTTAGTGTATAGCTACTTCATTGCTAATTGTTTTTAAATTTCAAAATTTCTAGGTTATTTTCAGGTTGTAGTTCCTTATTTTAGACTGAATTGCATTATGTAATGTATTGTAAATATTTTAAATGAGTTTATTTATGTAAGTTGAATTATCAAATGGGTAGATTCGCAGTGCAAATAGTTTTAAATTAATGAAAATTTTCATATAGAAAGGCACTTACCGGTGTCGCATATTATGTATATTCATAAATCAATCCTAGTTTTATTTCGCACTATGCACTGCAGCAGTACAACCACAAGAAATGCTAACCTTCACATATAACGCATACACATAGAATATTATTCCCCATAAATTGTGGTGTTCCACAAGCTGTGGAATATGTTATTATATGACGACCTGACAAATGGCATGATTATCGGCAACCACAAAATTATAATTTTAATATATAGTATTAAACACCCGCTGGTAGTTGAAGTACCAAAATGGATTTTTTGTCTGTAGTATCTTTAAACGAGAAGATCTCACTGATGATTCAAAAACTGTTTTGCCTCTTTCCCACACTTCAAATACATTCCCATGTATGGACGATGGATA
This sequence comes from Lipothrix lubbocki, assembly GCA_034696945.1. NCBI lineage: Eukaryota > Metazoa > Arthropoda > Collembola > Symphypleona > Sminthuridae > Lipothrix > Lipothrix lubbocki. The sequence goes on from JAQGAK010000332.1 coordinate 31,909, forward strand.
AATAAAGGTCAGGATTGACGTTAAAGCAGAGTGATTCACGATTATGAATGGAAACTAAACACACAGGCTTTGCTTTCCATGTAGTTCTTCGAACCCGTTTTCTATATAATGCAAAAGAATTTTGTTTTGATTAACATAACTTTGTATTTTTATTCTTAACACAGTTGCGTTATAACAATAGTGATGAATTTATTATTGGGTTTCTATTATGGTTTGTAATTATCAACTTTTCACTATTCAAATTCGCCTTACGTGTACACACAGCCCTCAAAAGCGCTCATATGTTATCTACGCGATTAGTTTAGACGACACTAGTTAAAAATCTTGTCACCGGCTTTCCCACCCTTTCGCAGACTTGGGAATTCGCACCCTTTTTCCAAAAAGTACAACTGTCCCCCAAGTTCCACAGCTGGTAAAATAAACAGTTCACAAGACCTTCAAGACACTCGACAACAATTTTAGTCCTCATGTATTATGCACATGTCCAAATAGAATAATTATTTGGAATAATATTAGCACAAAATTGAGGAATTTCTAACACATTGTGTTTTAAGATTGTCGTTTTAATTTAAAAACAACTCCGGTTGAGTAATGAAGCTTGGAGACTACACTGGCAAAAATCAGGAAAGAAAGTGTTTTCCATGGGGAAGGGATCTATGTAGGTATGCCATTTTCGGAAGTCAACTTTATGATGGACGTGTAGGGCGATGTGATAAGAAAATGCCTGAAGCTTTGCGGGAAACACATGGGAACAGGTATAACAAATAGATTTGGTTACGTTTGACGTGCTCATACCGTCTCTCGGCGGTGAGTCAACCTCGACTGAATTTAACTCATCCAAGCCGGTTGACTAAATAATAAAAGCAAGAAAAACCTTGTGGCGTGCCACTCATCCAGCCGAGCTCATGACATGTACATACACAGTTGCTAAGTACGTAGTGTCTGTTGAGCTCGTCTGTCTGCTGGCCATACGTGCAATAGTGAGTGAGTACCTTAAAAACGTTACGATTTTTTTGAGTAACCCTAGTGGGAAATATTGTTAGGAGAGCTGTGATGTTGAGTTACTCACAGGTAGCGAAGGAGAGGTGCCTACTTTTGGAACATTACCCACTACTGAGGATTTAGGTACACTAAAGGATACACCCTGCAATATTATGCACCGAGACACATATATTTACACCGTGTTATGTTTATGCTATAGGTTCATTTATGTACACATCCTGATGTAAGAGCTCGCACATACATATGCACATTGCATATTATTACATACAGCATAGATCCTATATACACACACCGATTAACAAGACAACAACAGGCTGCAGGGAGAGATGAAAGTTGAAGACATGTTCAAACCATAGTCTGAGCGACCCAGGTGGGAGCCAGAGGATTCCTTATGTTTATTTGTTTGTTTCTCTTTGGGTTTAGGTCACTGGCTCTGGCACTGTCAACTATATGTGTGCAAGGTTCCGTAAGTGTAGTTTCTTATGAAACTCAACATAGGTCTGTTGATGATGAGACAGATGAGAGTCTGAGAAGAGCGGGATTTTCCTTTATGAAAATTCAGTCTTAGGCTAGCTTACTTAGTATTTTTAGTGTCTCTGCCTACGTCTGTACTTTTACGTAATAACTTGAATAGTGTTAAGAAGCTACCCATAGCATTTTTATCTTTTATATTTACAACCCAAGGGAAATTCAGAGCATAATCGGTGTGGACTTTTTCAATAAGGGTAACCATCCGTTTTTGGAACCTGTGTACACACTTAAATGTTTCAGGTATGGCAGAATTACAGAATAATATGGTGTATTGCTACCTATGAATGTTATGTAAAGAAACAGTTACTGTGTGGTTAGTGTTCGTAAATTATAAATTCTTTTGGATGTACATACAATGTTTTACCCATTTGAGTGTGTGGTATCTCCTACGTCAATCGTGTAAAGTGTGTATTCTAACGTACACTGAAGCTACAATAGGCGAGTAGGTGTAGTTTTCTTGTCACGTCATAGAATTTAACGAAGATCCTCAATTTCAAAATATTGTGAAGGCAAAAAATGTTATTGTTTCTGTAACGCTCCAGGTATGTTCTTCACTTATGAGAAATTTCTAACAAGGCATGCCCCACATGTCAGGTACATTAGGTTTCAGCGCACAACAAAAAGTAGGTATATGTAGTACACACAGTCAAGTTTCAATTTGTTTTCGCAAAACGAATTTTATTCCCTCCCTTATGTACTGTCATTTTCCTAAATAGAGCATGGGAAGACGGTATTTTATATGGCATTTTCATTAAACCTACTGTCCTTACTCGTACAACTCCGACCTGTAAAACCCTCAATAACTGCTAGGATTTAATACACGGCCATCTTTATATATATATGATTGCAGTAGGATATCACTTGTCATTACCAGATAAGAATAACGCCATGGGTAAAAAAGCATGTCATAGCCCCTATTCTCTTGTTACTCTGATTATTGCGAACAAACCATGCATGCTGGTTCCCTAGGAATCATCCTGAGTTTGACGTAACAGAACGGATGACCTAATCACTAAATTAGTGCCTCCATATCCCTACTGTATGGAAGAGATTCTAGCAAAATTGGGAACAAAAACTGGACAAGGATGTGGTTTTTTCTATCACTCTACTGTAGTAGAACAGTCATAATTCATCTAATGATGTTCCACCAACTTTACGGATATATTGTATGTATATTACATAGCTCCTCTGCTCAAGCTTTGTACTACTAAAGTTTGATTAAAGCTTTTGATTTGAGAGGAGGATAACATATCAGGAGGCAAACGCGTTACCTGGAAATTATATTGTCTCACCAACAATGAGTTACGTCTGTTTAATATATATTTATTCTTTAGGGCGGAAGATTCGGTAGATTGCCCACCACTCATAATTACTCAATGAATTTATATACTAACAACAGATGTTTTAGCACTGTTCACACTTTAATTCCTATTAGTCCAACATATGTTTTTTGTAGGGCCTGCAATAGGTAGTTGGTATTGCAAATGAATTTGTGTATGCACAGTATTGCACATGAATTAATGTGGGTGCCAGCGTATGTCCTGCAACGACACATATCTTCAATATTATTATTACATTTGTCCATTCAATTCATCTTCCTGAGCAAATGCAATATGCATGATGAACAATGACAACGATTTCCTACCTAGCCCTATCAATTTCCTATGTCCAAGGTTTTGGAAGCCATGTCAGGACATGCACGCAATCCGTTCACACTGAGCTGCTCTTGATATGTCTATTAAAACTAAAGTAAATAGTAGCTTGAGCACAAAATGCAACAAAAACGGACAGTACAACTACATGTTTGCACTATTAACTGCAGAGGACAAGTTATACATAATTTTTTACGTGAGTTAAACTAATAGCGGAGTATCATGTTCTAACTGTACTTAATGCTTAACAATTTAAAAAAATATTTTGCAAAATTCAAACTAATAAGTGTTTAACAGTTGATACATCTTTTATCCAACATCCAGTATCTTTTATCTTATGTACTGTATATGTACGGAATATAATATAATACACACGTCCAGCTTACAGATTGTGAGAAACGCATAGGAACAAATAGGAAGGTCGATTTTATTGTTTCACATCATCAATCTGTCGAAATCATTACACCCAAACTACCTCAGCAAGATTCAGTAGTACAATAACTTCAATTACTCTTGTCTAATGACTTGGTAATCCAACAACAGGTATTTTTCACCTGGTTACACCATAACTCCAACTGATTACAACTTATGGCAATAAGCTTTTTCAGGCTGTAGGGTTTCATGTACCAATTAGCACTGCTTATCAGATCAGACTGCACACAGACAGACGACGGAAGGAAAAAACCTACGATTCCAGCCCTATAGTCAATTACCGTAGTGCTTGTTCCATACATTGAAAACCAATAGGCTATTTCACAACGCTCATTTACAACAACAATTAAAACAATTATTTACGTGCATTTAATAGTGATGATAGTAAATGCAATTAAAGGGTGTAATTGACTAGAGTCACAGTGGAACTGCAACCACCCTTACATCTCATCTACTCAAAATGTTTTCGTGAATGTTACGCTCAGACAGATTCGAATGTTGCACACATCCCCCAACCTTGCATTTTTTCGATGGCTTGGGTAGATTGATTAGACAAAGGAAGGAGATATAGAATTTAACTTAGATTGGAATTGCAATATGTTATAAATACTTTGTAGACTTTGTATATGTATAAAAGAACTTTTGTCACGTACAACTGAAATCTAATCAACGAAATCTAAATTTGACGTTAATTTTTTTTGCTAAAATGCTATCAAATCTAGAAATGACAATTCATTCCAATTAATCATAAGACAGCTGACCTAATGAAAACCTGAAGCTCTAGTGATGCAAAGGAATGATATCAAAATAATGACTTACCGAAAATCGTTCCATTAATTTTTTTGCTCATTATATTGTCTTCGTGAACACTGAGAGAGGAGTAACATTTAAAAAATCCATTAAATAAAAATTTCAATCTTTAATAACAGAACAGACCCTATGGACTATTATCAACAGGAAAAAACAGTTTCTTGTCAGAAAATGATTGTATTTTCCTGTAAAACAGTTATATGTATAATTCAGAACCAGTTTATTTGTTCTGACACATTCACATGATACATCATGCCTTGCTTATAATAATCAAGTTTGGGTAAGCTTTAATCAACACACAATAATCATATTTAGCTGCACTGAATACTGAAATATTATATGGCGTGCCAGCCAGATGAGCGAAGACTTCTTTACTTGAATTTAATTTCCAGTTGACTTAATTCTACCAAAAAATTTGTTTCGAGCCGAAAACTCAACTGTTGCTTGGAAAAACACCTCCTGATTGTATTTGTTGGGGCTTTATGATATACCCTATGAGCTCCATCGAAAGTTTAGTGTACATACAATGTTTAGTAGACAATTGGAATTTACAACTTTCAGGCATGAACTTTAGCGAAGAGTAAATTACACTAAAATATACAGAATTCACAATCAGTTTCACTCACGTGAAATAAATTGATACTCATGAGAAATCAACTGACTCAGCTTCAGCCAGACCAAAATTTCATCGCATGGTCTCTTCAGCCCCACTCAACTCACGTGCTTCCCATGCTGTCTTGCATGTATATACAGAACTGATGAAAATGGAAATTGCTTTTGCTGTCTTTGGGCTACGCACTTATCCTTTGAATACAAACTGGAAGCACATGTAGCAGCTATGCCGGTTATTGAGCTAAAATGTTAGTGAAACGTGTAAAGTTGGGGAAGTTCACACAAGTTTTTGCTTGTTCTACAGATAGCCGGTCAGCAGCCACACGACACTCGCACCATGAAGAAGTAAGGAGTGAAACTGTTCCATTCCTCTAGTGGAACATGGTCTCATGCAGACATGGCTTGTCGTTGATTTTCTTGGCGGTGATGGTGTTTGATGGTGGTGGTGGTGGTGGAACGCGCATGAAGAAAACCGAAGAGGCATAACAAGTACAACACACTTGAATGCTTACATACTCACCGCCCTCACATGCTCTCAACTTTGTGTTTTACTTTTTCGCTTCGAAAGTCAACAAACAATAACAACAAAGAAAAGAAATATCTTGCGCGAAAAGAACATTAATCTAACGTGATACAGAAAATAACAATATTTTTTTTCACAGGGCTGGTAAGTTACAATGCCGTGGATGGCTAAACGCATCCTCACTATACACCGTGTACATAAATGTGTGTACGCACAACATAATAGCTTGCTTCCGAAACTTGTCTGTAAGATTTTTGTATGTCCTTCCGAAGATATAGCTTAAGTAAGTAGAAGATTTAGCCCTTATAACTTAAGTAAAAACTTCAGAAACTGTATTTCACCACATATATACCATTTACAAGTAACTCCGTACTAACTAATAACTTATCACAAAGAAAAACTACTTTGATGACACCAGGAGCACCAATATATTTCCTTTTCTTCGCTGACCATTGTACACAAGAAATTGTGAGATGTGATCACGGAAGATATTTAACAAACTTGGTGCCTAGTTGGAGGCCTTTGTGAGTATGAGTATGTGGACCTTTGTGAGTACAGATGTAAGGCCAAATTGAAGTGCGGACGAAAAACTTTGTGAAGAATAAGTGGAAGGAGTTAAAAAGGAAGACAGTTGAGATCATGTCAGCAGGCAGCATGCAGAAGAAGCATAGCACCTAATAATAACCGATGAAATACACGTGAGCTCACTTCAGCTTTCCGATAACATTCCCGTCCTCCGAAGAAAAAGATCAGGATTCCCACCCATCGCATACCATGCCTTCCTCAATTCTAGTCAAAGTTGGTTTATGCAACAAAAAAGTGCTCGGAAGAGCATGAAATAGTCTATTACTTTGAGCAACAGCGTCGGGAGACTGTAATATGTGAATAACTTAGTGAGCTTAGTACACAGCATAACTTAGTATGAAGACTTCAATATCTATGAGACTAGCTTAAATAGAGTAACTGCAATGTATGAAGAACTTTAGTAGTAGAGACACTTAAGTGTGAGACGAACTAAGGTACAGGCTCTACAATATACGAGGAACTAAGTACTATAGAGAAACTTGCATTATGTGACTAATAAATGCAGAAGCTAAATATATGCCTAAACAAGCCTTCCAATATGTGAGGAACTGAATATTGACTTGTAATATATGAACATTGAGACTTGCGATATGTAGCTAAATAGGAACATACAATATCTAACTAACTACTACATCCTTGCAATATGTGACCAACTAAATGCAGAGTCAGTGACTAACTTTTAAGGACGCATAGACTGCTCGAAATATGTGACTATAAGTAATGGATTCTAAAAGCATGCCCAACTGAAGACGACTAGGACTCCCGTAATTTGTATTTTTTCAGATATTACTCCTAAAAAAACTTGTGGCTATGCATTCGAAGTTTGAGATCCTAGGGGAGTGCGTATTGGCAAGTAATGCTTAAAAGACGTAGAGAAGCAGTGCATAGTGGTGTAAGTTTTTGAAATAGTTTTGAGTCAAGTAATAAGAGACAGTGGAAGAAAACGACAGGGAACCTTGTTCAGAATGCATATGTAGATGATACTATGTAAGAATACGTGTGTTGCGTTCGTCACCCCCGTAAAACCATTTGCTCCTAATGTGACATTCATGGAGCATCTCTCTATATTCTCCTTTAACTTCCTTGCCTTTTTCTGTTGAAGGGAGTAGCAGAAGACGGAGTGGAAGACGAAAATAAATACGAAACTTACCTACACGGGAAGAGATTCAACGACCCAAGGAAGTTATACCGTCATAAGACAACACAGTAACTGTACTCTGTTTCCCATTTTCACTTACCGAAACCCTGTAGTTTCAGAGTGGGAGAATCAAATTTACTTACTTTGGTCCTCTCAAAATTAGTAGCTAATAATTTTGCCCTTGCACTAATTCTCCCTTTGTTTACTTAACATTGACAGCTAAATGTAAGGATCTATTCCGCCTGGTACCAATTAAACCTAAGATCGTACTTGGATTCTTTTGCTCTAATCTTACTATATAGTCACACAAAAAATTAAATCACAAAGAGAGTTCATCCTTGAAGAACAACCAGGGTTTGAAAAACCGGATTTTTTCCCGGCAAGACATGCCATCAACCTTTGCTTTGGCAAGATTCTCGACAATTCTGGTGGCATTTTCCTTAAAATCGTTGCTATTAATAATTTATTCACATATTTTCAGACAAAATTGTCTGCAGTTGGCGTTGAAAAAATGGGTGAGTTTAAAATGGAACATTACCCGAAATAAACGAGTTGGCATTAAGTATGTACAACATCCAGTTGAACTTACAAGTCATGAAAACTTTACTGCCAGAGTTAAAAAGTGAAAACAAAAATCATAAAATAAAACTAAAAGTGCTTGTCAAATGAGCAAAATACAGCAACTCTTTACTAAGCAAACGTTTGAGGAACATATGATCTTTCGGATTTTTAACGATATTTTACAATGAATAAAACTCAGGAATGTTTTTTTAGATCACACTGAGTAACTCTCTAGTATTTACCATGAAATCTTGGTAAGTCACCAGTTAGTTGTATACAATCGCAACTTCCTGTTTTTTTAATAGAGACAAAGAATCTACTATTTCTTTAATTGAAAATAGAAACCTTCCATGATTAATCGAAATAACCTACCCACCATTTGTACCATGAAATTGTAATGAATATTAAAGCAACTCACCGAGTTTTACCATGTAATTACAATGAGTTACCCACCTGGTTGAAAATGTGATCCATATAATCTAAAACTATGCGTACCTTCCTTCATCCGTTTCAATCTGAACACATCCTCTGAGACAGGGGACGCGTGTTACTCGGTGCATTTGTATGCAAAACGGAAGAAGAAGGGCAGGAAAGATCTCAAGTTTATATTTTACATGTCTATGTGGCATGTCTCGTGTCCTGAAACATTTTCTCTATGACTTCAGATCTTACCAGCCTCAACATCTTCATTCGTCTCGCGACATATTACATTCCTGTCAAAAGCATGTGTGGGTATGTGGAGTGAATTACTAAGTCAATGTGTGTCGGTGACGGTATATACATAGTATTATACCGTGCAGCATCATTACAGTCTAGATATGGAAGAATAATTCATTCCACATGTTGATGGATGAAGCGAACGTACGGAATCACAAATTTCATATTCATACAAACAAATGTCTTTGTTCTGGAAGCTTCATTCTCAACTGCAAATTCTAGTACATGTATGGGACTAATTTCAAATTACTTCTCACTTATTGCCATTGTTGATGCATGGCATCATTTCACTTTCCTTCCTCGAACTTACTATAAAGCCAGTATTAAACAAGCCCTGGTGCTACAAAGCACACTGCTGGTTTTAAATTCTACGTTGTTAAAATTATTAAAATAATATCTGGCCCATATTACCGTCCATAATGCTATCCATAATACTGACGACCCTCTTGGCATAATTTCAGCCCGCATTTTCATCTCACCATTATTATCCTATAATAATACCGTAGCTCACAGCCACAGTTTTCCACAATCTCTCAAGAATTCCAAAAATTTGCCTGCTGAAAATAATAAATCGCAAATTGAGAGTAAATAGACCTAAGCGCTTAGCAGTGGAGTAAAAACAAAAACTTTCTATTACCATTTCTGCTCTTTTCATTCTTCAGGCTATCCTCACTATACTGTCTCGAGGCTCAAAATAATGCGTTAATGCTATCTTCTCCATCAGCTGACGCTTTTTCTAAATTGTAAGGTGCATTCCCTTGTAAACGTAACGTTCAAGAGGCCAATTTCACATTTATAAAACCACGTACACACAGCATATAAGACTATGCAGACTGTGTTTGGTAAAACTTTACATACATGTTCAGTATCATTAATCGACTCCAATGGTTCAGTACATTGAAATTGAAGAATTCCACAACATTTCTATTTGTAACTTACGTATGAGAATTTGTGCAAGTCTTTATTATTCAGATACCTATACGAAATGTATTTACAATAACTTGGAACGTCTCCAGAGCTTTCAATAACCACGGGGCTGCAAAAATGTTCGTGATTTGTTCTAAATCCTAGAGATTATTCACCTTTAAACTTTTCATTGTGTCTACTAAAATTAATTCTATAGTAGTAAAGCTTATTTGGCTTTTTGAATCGTTTTATCAAACTTTTCGTCTGTTCAAAACTGACATTGTATGTATGTACGTGTATTTAGGCTGTACCAAATAAATGCCGTGTAAACAAACAACCACAGGAACTACAAACTATAAACATGCGGAAATGCTCATTCAACTTTCAATTTCAGATATACATACATCACTCATGTTACTTTTCTAAAGTATTTTATATAGCGGTAGTTTGAGAAAATGCAACTTGTGATATTCAAGATGTTTCAACTGTTTTATCCGGTAAATACCCTCGTTTTTTCATTTCATTGAAGTTTTATATTTATAAGCAAATGCTAATTTTAAAATTCGTTAATATAAAGAGAAAATCCATGTGAAGATGAAACACTGACAAACTAAGGAAGAGCAACAATAGTGCGTAATCATATAGAGCAACGCGTGGAAACTTGGAAGAGAGCGTGCCGGAGAGTGTAAACACACAAAGAGATTATTTGGAATGCAAAATAGATGGAATAAACCGTTCATTTTTTCAGAGTCTGAAAAGATGATTAAGAAGTTGAGAGTCTGAGAGGTCGAAGATGCAGCAAAGGAGCATGGGGGAAGCACAATACAAAACCAAAGCAAGCTTTGTGGAAAGTATGTATCTATAGGTATGGAAATAACTCGACGGTGGAGGTTTTCCCATTTCTTCGTGTACGAAAACCCCAGATTTTTTCAATTTCATCACCGAGAGACTGAAAAACAGTATAAACGGAAAAACAACATAAGGCTCGAAACCAACTGAATTTAAATATTACTTTGGTTCTTCCACCAAACATTGTATTATGCTAAAACTTTTTTCCATCCCCTGTGTGCTTGTCTGATTAAGCTTTCTTGTAGCTTTAAAATTCTTCACGTTTTTCTTGTTGCTGGTATTTCTATTTTTTGTGCTGCGCTCTTTACACCAAAAGATCTACCATATTGTTATGCATATCTGTATAATACAAGTGAAACAGCAGGATCCAAGGAAAGCATAAGTCCCCCAAAATGTTTTTAGTCTCTCCAAACACCATGTAAAGACTTGACACTAAAATCTAAAACCACTCTGATTTTATAGTTGTGGTGCTTATTGACAGCCTATAAAACTTTATTTGTATTAACTTAGATTAGTCTACTTTACAAATTTATCTAGCTTTATCAATGTTAAAAGACAACCACAGTAAATCAAATCAGGTCGACATTTGATGATGAAGGTCCTCACTGTATTTATCAATCATACAAAATCATCGTTATTATATTGACCGTTATTGGAAATCATCAATTAAGTTAACGATTTTGAAGGTGATGGTCATTTAAATTGACAATTGAATCCAAATAAATCAAATTAAATCCCACATAAAACTAGACAATAACAAATTAACAGTTACGAGTTACGAAGACTCACACATAGTTTCAAAGTTCAAGGAAATCAAATTCCCACTTACATTTTTTGTTAAAACTGTAACAATTCTGTATGTATTATGCACGTGATTATATTGAGTTTGTGTTGTGCAACGTTTTTATGCTGACTTTTGATCTTCATATGATGGCATTTGTATCGGAGGTTCATTAGCCCATTAAAGTATTGTCCCAGGTCTTTCTTGAGGGGAAATATTTGCCGTTGTAAATTGTAAACTCTCAGCCTTTCTTTTTTATCAGAAATTTGATAAACTTTCATCAGTTGTCCTACAATAAGTTTAACTTCCTTAGTAGGAATTGAAGAAAATTAACTTAGACAGCTACAGCTCTGTCTTTTCTTGTTGAATTAACTAAATAAATTTATGTCGATATAGTTCTTATACCTTAAAAATACTTTGCATACTTACAACCGACGCAAATCCTTCTATGTATTAATTTCTGTACAAGATACGTACAGTAAATTACAATAAATCAGTTCCCAATTTCAACTTCCTCACCTTCGAAACATAAGTAAGTATTAATAGTTCCACAAGCTTAAAAGTAGTTTAATAAGTGGACAACAATATGAAAGTGGGTGGGTCTGGGGGAGGTATCGGAGAAAATTAGCATTCGGTACATGCTTCCTGATTGCAACCTGCTTAAATTTATGATACAAGTAAATAAGGCATCTCAGTATATATGACTGGTGACTTGAGAATCCACCATGGTTCGTTACCGCAGGAAGTCCGGAACGAGAGAATATACTATCATTGCGGGTTGCAGTAAAAAAACAGACAAAAATTTTAACAGCAGTAAATATAGTGTACATAATAAATATTGTATGTAGGTAGGCACAGAGAGTACACATTACACACTCCTCATACCACAATTGTCAAAAGCCTGTGCTTCTTGTTTTGTAAAACAATACGCAATCTACACCCGAACATCGAGGGTGCAGGAGCTAATAGCCACACGAGACGCTATATTACATAGCGCAAGGGTAGACTACCACCATTGTGTTGTGCACCAAAATTCCCTAATAGTATAGAGTAATGTGCGAGTGGGGGATGTTTCCAATAAATCTAAATTATTGTCGATGTTAATGATGATTACAAGCTCGTGAAAATGGAGCTCGTCAGAAGAGAGAAGAGAGCGAGAACAAAATGAAAGAAAACGATAGGAGGAAGGATAAGAAGATGCTCTCGGGAAAGACAAGGAAAAGAAGAAGAAGAAGCAAGATTCACGGGAAAGAAACTTGGTGGAACTGACAAAAGATTTCGAGTCTCAGACGTGACTCGAAACTAGAGAAGCCGGCAGATCTTCAACGTTGCATCTTTCCTTTCCATATCTTGCTCGTTTCCTTCCATCTCCTCGACGTAAATATATAAGACTCCTTGAATCCGACGACTTTTACAAGCGTGCCTTGTCAGACTACTAAATGCACTACGAAAGGAAAATTCAACTTTCCCCTCTGCATTATCTGGAATGCTATCCCAACACAATTTCAACTATATATGTATACAAGTATGATGCATGTACTTACAGCCCGACATGCAGAAGTAACACAAAACTTTCACTTCAGGTAGCATCAAGAATTTGTTAGAGCAATGTGCTATCATGCCTTCCAATCACGGAAATATTTTACTAGAATTTTGATTTACATCAGGAAAGACACAGGAGGAAAAAACTACGTTTCCTTCAAGGAGAATTATTCCAAATTATAATAATTATTTTACTCGACGGTTAGTTAGCACTATATTTTACTTTACGCATATTAAGTTAACATCTGCGTCGGTTTATGAGTACTTCGTTCCGATGTACAGGAAAATCGTAGCATGAATTCCAGTATCCACTGCAATAGATTAAATTGCCACTTCACAGTTTTTATGAACTTGACGATGAGGATTCTTTAAGAAGTCAGGGTAAAGTACTGGCCAATAGATGCTTTAAGAAGATGATAGTAAACTCGGGCGATAGATGGATAAAGTAAAGTACGGCATTGAGAATAGCATCATAAAAAACGGAGTGTATAGAAAAGCTTTTATGCATCGGACTGGAAGCAAAAAAAGGTCCTGAGTTTGAAATGAGATAGCCATTGAGTACAACTGTCACGTTTCACATGGACGAGTAAAGCCGAATATTTGGGATCTTTGCTTGCTTTCGTTCATCCCGTGAAAAAAAATCCGATGAGAGTATACAAGCTATTCGAAAAAACGACCAAGGCATCTTACACGTATGTATAATGATACGAACGAATCTTACCCTCCTCGCAGTTATTGAGTTATGTCCTTTTACTTATCCCTACACACAGGACACTAGTTGCCCTTTTCAAGAACGCAAAATAACGTTAGATCCTGATAATACACAAACAAAAAGATCCTGAACTAGACACCCTCCTTCCTTGCCAACAGCATTAAGTTAACTTCATGGAATTGGCGTTTTTGACATTACGATTTTAATTACTCTTGCTTACATTTTCCATTTGTAAAAACATGTCAAGAAAATAAGTGAGCGTACTGTATAAACCATACGAAAATATTTACTTAGTCATTACACAGTGAAAATTGTTTAATTTGTATTTAAAACTCTTAAAAAATTTCGTATTTTAACAAAAATTCTCAATGATTTATAAATGCGCTACAAATTACGATTACAATTACTTATACTTTACAAACACTCAGTTCATAAAAACAGGCCAAACGTAAAGTGTTCCGGTATTGCTTTCACGTATTGTTACAGTCTCTAGAGTTCCTTCTCGATTGGGGTATAGAACTCCTTCTTGAATTTCACTCGATTGTAGTGTGGCAACTGCAGCCGCCTATAAAAATTATATGAAAGATTAGTGGCTTTATTACTTTAATTTTTATGGGAATACGTTCACACTTGTACTTTTTAATATGTATCAACAGTGGTTGTAAAACTGAATTCTTACTTCTAACGATGAATGAGCAGCTAAAGCTTCGGGCGTCAGGGTAATATTAATAGGGGTTCCATCAACAATGTCTCCAGTAATGACGACTTCATTACCGTCTTCTAAGGCGATCTGTTGAGTCTGTTGTAAGTCACTATCGGAAGATACAGGAACTTGTATAGAACTCCCACTTCGAACAACTTGTGCAAGTTGCTGGGTAATCTGAGGCCCAATTGTGATGATTTGCTGTACAACAACAACAACAAGAGTCATTATTCTAGTTCATAAATATGTTTATAAGTAATACTAAATTCAATTCCATCAGCTTGAACATTTTTAAATTCCAAATTAAAAAATTGTAAATCTAAGAGAAACAACTGTAGAATTAGCTCACAATAAAATCTCTATCTACATATGTACATTAACATACATTGCTGACGATTGTTCATTTACATATCGTCGGCGAAGGATCTTAAAGTACCAATTGCTATGTTGAAGGGATAGCAATTGGTACTTTAAGATCATTCGCCGACGATATACAGACAGGTTACATATACTATAAGCGGATTTGGTGTATAAAAATATAGTCGTACTTGTTGAGATGCGTTATTAATGCTACTGACGGTGACAACGTTCTGAACTGTTGAGCCGGACTGATGAGATACACTGGAACTGTGGCCGTGATGCGACTCCCGGTTATGTGAAGCCATGTGACGCTTCATATCCGAACGTACACGAAACGGCTTCCCACATATCGTACATGCATGAGGCTTTTCTCCGGTATGGATTCGACGATGGTTCTGAAGATAACTGGCAGCACGGAAACACTTATTACAAAATTCACACTTGTAATTTCGTTCTCCGGTATGAATACGACGGTGGACAATCAGACTGTATTTTCTGGCAAAATCTTTACCACAAAATTCACACTGATACTGACGTATATCGGAATGTATTGAGATCATGTGGTATTTTAAATCTCCCCACTGACGAAAATTGCGACCACAGTTGTCACATTTGTAGGGTTTCTCCCCTGAATGTAATCTCATGTGTACCTATGACATAAGCAATAACAATTATTAGAGTACAAGTAATGGCACAATTGTAACTACGAAGACGAAAAGGACAAGAAAACATGTAGGTACGTATAATTAGGCTCATTTCAAAAACCTACCTTTAAAGCCGACGTAGCGAAAAAACTTTTGCCGCACATTTCGCATTGATGTGGTCTTTCACCTGTATGGCTCCTCATGTGATACACTAGAGAATTTCTGTGGTTAAAAATTCTCTGACACTGTGGACACTTCAATACATCTTGTCTCCTCTGACTACTAGATCTTTTTTTCTTGGATTTTGCACTATTCAAGGGAGATTCTTCCGAATGAGCCTTTTTCAAATGCATCTCCAATTTTACTTTCGAAGGAAACGCATCCTCACAATACATACACTGATGACCATCTTCTGAAAATAACTCATCTGCTTCAAGAAGTTCTTCCCCTTCAAACATTTGATCATCATCAAGAGGATCTTGCAGTGTTTCCATGCCCCCATCCTCCAAGGTCATCTCATCGTCAATAACATCCTCCACAATTCCTTCCACAACCACTAATTCAGTTTTGTTTTTTGGCTTTTTGACTACCTGAAAGCACAATGTCCAACGGACACATATTAAAAACTGGATAAAGTAAAAGTTTTGATGAAGTCCAACACAGCACGGCTACAAACATGAAAACTCAACCAAACACTACAAAATGAGTTTAAATCTTTTAAAATTAATGAATTAAAACAATCCAAAAACGACTGACCAAAAAAATAAATTAAAACCACAAAAAAAAACAATTACAACCTCAACCACATATTCAAAATGAATCAAAACATCCAAAAGCACCTTCTTATTTTTGTAGTCAGCCTCAAAATTCAGCGTCTCATCCTCCACCAACTGTTTTTGGCAACTGTCTACATGAGCTTGATAAGTCTTTTCTCTCCTGAAAGTTCGTTTACATTTTGGGCACGACAATACAACTTTGGAACCTGTTGGGCTTGTTTTACTACTCTCATCCACCTTCTCCGGACTTTTCCCCGAAGTTATCTTGGTAATAATTTTAATGTCACTATTCTGAAAATCTGAGATATTATTATCCGGGTCCCCATCCGATGAGGAGTCTTCATCTCCTCCAGGGCTACTATAATTCGTCGGGGCTTTACTACTAAGTTTCTGTTCCGTCGGATGTAAGTCCCCATAATGGGCTTTTAAATGCTCAAAAAATTTTAATTGTTGTGTGAATTCCTCCTGACAAATCTCACAGACGAACAGATACGCGGCAGTGGGCCGGATCTTCTGATCCGGCTGATAAGGCTCATTATTGTAAGGGGTTGCAGGATTGGACATGACCTCCTGAGTATCCTGCTCCTGTACTGGCACCTCCATGTTGCTCCCATCCACAACCACATCACTCTCATCCGCATCCATCCTCTTGTGTAATACCTGTGAATTCATCATAAATACAATTTCTATGAACTTGTTCATCATCACATCACCTTTGGATCCATCAACATCAACTCAACCTCCAATCAACGTCCAAACAATATTTTATATTATACTTCTATTTGTATAATAAGCCTTAACAACACCTTCAAAAATCCATCATCCTTCACCACAAAACCCAGCATTCCATTCCCACATAATACATCTTTACCCAACAATTCAATTATATTCAATACCCTTTCAAAACAAATCTCCACCAGAAATTCCATCATCCCATACCTATTTCATCTTTCCATAAAATCTATTTCTTCCATACACCTACTATTTCATCTTTCCAAACCTATTTCTTCCATACCTATACAGAGTACAGAGATCATCTCATTCAATAAATATAAAGTTGATCATTTTTATCCCACCTTGAAAATCCTCGATACATAATAAATCCAATAACGACACAAATATTGACATTGGTAGTTATATAAGTTGTAAATATCCTTTAAAGATAATAATATTGTTTTTATTTTTAAGAAGAATAAACTAAAAGATTGTTTTTGACGACGAATAATCCAACTTCTCTTGAAGATTAATTGAAGGGTAGATTCCCGTATGTACTATATACAATAACAAGATAGAATAAAAAGATGGATTTTTTTACAGAGTGTAAATCTATACTGCGCGATACTCCTCCTTTGTGATAAAAATAAAATTAAAAATGTCCTTTCAACAATGTAAATGATTGTTGGTGGATAAAATACAAGAATCAGCCCTGTAGTTTGAAATGATGAAGGGGAAGCTGTAATGAAAGTACTTATATACATATACATACAATACTTATATCTGTATAACACGTCCATTGAAAATGTCATGATTAAAAGTTTTACTTACCCGGTGACAAATTTCTTCTTGTATTTCGTCCCAATCCCAATATGACAACAACGGCAGAGTAGTCACAGTCACTGTTTCCAGCCCTCGAACCAACGCCTAGTCTACTGTCTGCAAAATCTCTCAACGAGTGCTCAGGCAACGGGTGAACGTAGTCAGTGCTCCAAGTCTCGTCTACCAGTCACCACAAGACTTAAGGCATGACGTCACAATATGCGCCAACTTTAAATCCCACCCTTCAAGGTTAAATATTTTTTTACCGCGATTTATTCTTCCTCTCCCCCCTCCGACACACGGGATAAAACCAAAGAAGAGCAAATACCCGGAATACCGAAAAAATTTTGTTTATTAAATTTACTACATATATAAATTTTTCTATTTACGTCTTTCTCATCTATTTACTTCCAAGGTCATTCTTATTGTTGTTCTTGTTATTGTTGTCTTTTCCTTGACTCTTTACCTTTTTACCGGCGGATGTTACGGCATTTAATTTTTTAATTATATTTTTGAGTAATTTAATTTTGCAGGTGAGATTTGTATTTTTTTAATAAGTAATTTTTTAAAATTATTTTTGTTGTTACTTGTTATTATTGCTGATGTAGTTATTATTGTTATTGTCGTTACATAATTATTGTTGCTAATGTAATTATTGTTGTTATTATTATTATTATTATTATTGTCGTTACATACTTATTATTGCTGATGTAATTATTGTTGTTATTATTACTGTTATTATGATTACTGCTTATTAAATTGTGAGATTATTGGCTAATTTTTAACAATTATTGGGTATTGTTATTGTTGAGTAAAATTGTGAGATTTTTGGCTCAATTTGAACAATTTACTTTAGTATTGTTATTGTTATTATTAAATATTGAGATTTTTGTAGTTTTTGACAACTTTCTTTAGTATTGTTATTGTTGTTGTTCAATTGTGAGATTTTTGGTAATCTTTAACAATTTACTTTATAGTATTGTACGTTATTATTGTTATTAAATTATGGGATTTTTGGTAATTCCTAATGATGTTCTTTAGTATATTGTTATTGTTGTTATTAAACTCAGATTTATGGTGATTTTGAACAAGTTACTTAAGTAAATTGTTATTATTGTTGTTGTTATTAAGTGGTGGTATTTTTGGTTAATTTTTGTAACAGTTTACTTTAAGTATTGTTGTTATTTATATTAAATTGTGAGTTTGTTGTAAAAAAATGTTGTAACATATTACTTAATCGTGTTTTAGTATTGTTATTATATTGTTAAGTTGTGGGCATGTTGTAAATTGTGTACCAAAATACTTTGTCATCGCATTTTCGTATTGTTGTAAACTTGTGGCGTAGTTATATATTTTCTCGAACATTCACTTATCTTGTTGTTGTGTATTTGGATGCCATTATTGAATACTGTCAACAACTGTGGTTGACAAATGAAATGTTATTACTACTGTGAATTTACGAGTTGTTGTGACGTCAAAGTGGACCCACTCAAATGTATATACGACATTTTAGAGATGTCTGTGGGGTTGACTGCGTTTTTGGTGTTTTTGGAGAATTCGTAAATGTTATTCGATGATCTATAGATTTGTGAATATGTAGATTTTATTAAGGACGTTAGAGCTATTAGTATATTTTTTATAATTTAATTATTTTTAAGACTTTATTTATTCATAATTATTGCTTATAGTGGTTCATTTTTGTAAATGTTCAAATAATTTATTTGTTGAAATGATCATCTTGTGCAGTATAGAAGTAATAATAAGTGCGGGATGGAATTCTTGTATGGATTCAATCTAGTGTTTAGTACATCAGCAATAATTTACCATTTATGTTGTACCTCTTTGAGCTCATTTGGGTAAATGTTTGCTTGCTTAATTTGTTGACAATAAAATTATGAATCTTTAAAATTTGCGGTACTTTGAATTTTGTGCATGTTTTAGTAGATGCATCGGATGTATTACTTGTTATTATTGTATATTTTTATTTATTATTACTTTGCACTCTTTGCAGACATAAAAGTGGTATATAGTAGTAAGGCTTCGGGAGAACTTTTGTTTTCGTATCGAAAACGTAGCACATGGGAAATAATATGTAAGCGGAATATTGGGGCGATGGTAGACTTCTTGGATGTGGCAATGTGTGACTTCTGTAGACCACTCAGCTTTTAGTCGTTTTTTTGGTCAAAATAACCTGTACATTTCGCGATACATGCCGGCTTCATGCAATTTTTATACTTTGAGTTTAATGTTTAAAAATTGTACAGCTAACTAATAATATGGGATTGTTGACCAACTGAAAAGTGGGTTTTATTAACTTGTTGTAATATGTGTATTTTAGGATTCGTCCGAAATGGCTGGAGCAGGAGCCAGTTTTGAGGAGAAATTGGGAGTGATTGTGAGTAATCATGCATGGGGACGTTGGTGGCAAACTGTGGAGGATGTACAAATTGAAGTAGACTTGCCCGAAGATACAAAAGCAAAGGAATTAAAAGTCGTCATTCGTCCTTCCTTCATCTCCATCGCGATGCAGGATACAAAATACATTGATGTTAGTTTTCAGTCTATATTTTTAAAATGTTCTTCAAGTCATGGAAATTTGTGACCATCCAAAAAAAATGCATTCAATTATAAATTATCCCTGTACAACTTTTCAAAACTAACTGTGTGTAATATTTGGTTGGGTTTGCTATTTCAGGGCCCTCTTTTCGGTATCGTGCATGCAGATGAGTCAACGTGGACTTTGGAACAAAAAACCGTTTTGAGGATAATTTTACCGAAAGCAGATTTCTCTCCGACGAATATTTTCATATGGGAGTCGTTACTGAAAGAGGAATTCCCAATGACTGACGATGACTTACAGAAAACCAGGGAAAAGCTCGAGCTGGAAAGATTAAAAGTGGAGGTATGAGTTTGATTCTTTCGGTTTCTATTACTTTGAAGTTAACAATCAAATCAATGCTAGTTTCAATTGTGATATTTGATAATTCAATCATTTATTATTCTTTAAATTGTTTTAGAATCCTGCTTACGATTTCAGCAAGTTTAAACCGATAGATGGCAGTAAAAAGTAACGGAGGAAAATCAACTCCTTGGGAAAGAACAATCCGGTCCCGTGTTATTACGAAGTCTGAATTTTATGTCCACTTTTTTCGAAATTGCAAAAATGTCCCATTCATGGACATCAATCTCCAACAACTAACTGTCATGTGTATATATGTGTACCATTTGTTTTGATCTCCATTGCAATTTCAATAATTCAAGCTTTATATAATAGTGTTACGAAACATTGTTGTACTCAAATATGTAGATGAATCCCCTAGTCTTGAGTAGTCTTTCGTTTGAGTATGTAACAAAAATTGTTTTAGGGCAAGAGAGTGGTAAAGCATGTAAGTATTCGAGAATGCTCTAAAGCAAAACTTGTGAAACTATTACATTGTGCGGAAGGATTATGCCTCAAAATTCGGAAGGGTTTAGAACGAAATTGAAAATTCCACTTTACGTTTAAGCAATATGACAGTAAGGACATATAATATTAGAGTAACTATGTGTCAAATTGTATGCAATCATGATATAAACAACTAATTTAAAATGTTGTAAAATTTGTTACCACCAGAACGTTTATATTTTATAACTTGTAAAACATATGCAAGACATTACCCTAAGAGTATTAGTGAAATAAAGTTGCTTTCACTGGCAAACATAAAATTGCCTGAAATTATTTTAGTGCAAAAATAAACTTTGTTCTTGAACCATGGTGTCTTTTATGAAGCATCTTAGCAGCATACTAATTTCCTGTGTTTACGTTCTTGCCCTGCAGATGGCAGTCCAATATGCAGTGCCGTCCAGAACTTCAACCATCAATTTTTTGACCAGCGATGCAATTTATATTTGCTGTGTTGGTATTCTTGGATATTTATAACAAACGACTTACTTACCATTCTTTTTTGATTATTAGAGTCAACAATCGTCCAAATTTAAAAAACGAAGTTAATGCGCCTCAAGTTTTCAGTGAATGATAGAATTTGGTCTTGTGTTCGATTCAACAATGTAATGAAGGAAGGAGTGGTACTTCAAAAGTGTTTTTACGAAGAGCAGCGTCAGAGCCACCCCTGAGGTGAGGAAGTACAAAGGAGATTTTTTGACTTTTTTTAAACTTCCTGCCTTGAAAAAGTGAATAAAACTAAAAGGGAACAAAAGTTTCTTGAGGAAACTGCCACTCCACTCTTCTATTCAGTGCATATACATAACGTGCGTCAAAATTTAATAGAAGCCCCGCGGAACCGATTCCTAGATACTGACAAGCATTCCTGCATCTGAAGGTGTATGTATTTTCCTCAGCTGTGAAAGTCAGCTACTGAAATCCATCAAAAGACTGGCAGGCTTTGTGCATTACAAAATCTTGAGTGAATATACCATTTACGTAATGCTATATATAGGTACTTAAGTTCTCCTGAATGTCCCCAACCATTCAACTTACGGTGGCTGAGGATGTTGGAATTTTTCGGGTTATTCTAAATTCCCTATAAAATCCCGGATAGTTGGGTGACAAGGAAAGCTATTTTTCCAAAAAAGATTTCCTTCGAGAAGATATAAATATCCGCGTGCATACATCATACACCAGAAGGACTGAGAGGAGAGAAATAGCTTTATTGAGGGAGGCCGCGAGGAGAACAAGGAACAAGTGTACATAGGAGGAGGGAAAGCTTGGGCCTCTTTCTCGGCGTATCCATAATTCTTCATACATGTAGAGACTGGGAGAGAAAACGTTGAAAGTGCTGATACTTAGAAAGGCCCAGGAAAGAATTCTTTGGCAAGGAATCTACATGCAGGTTTCTTTCTCCTACCATATTCCCTAACTTTCCCAACTGGCTATCAGGCTAACTCTGCCTTTCGTATGTCAGTGTCCTGAGTATGTTGGCCCACAAGGGAAGTATGCACAGCCCAAAAAGTATGCACGCTGGCCTTTGTAAAGTGAGGGAAGAAAGGACGAAGGAGAGAGAGAAAGCTGCTGAAGTAGAGGGTAGAACTTAGTGGAAGGGAAGGAATACTAGTGAGACTATGGAGCGCATGAGATCGATCGGTTTTTCTCTCTCTTCGTGCTCTGCTCAGCTTCTCCAACTAGAATATACACTACCACCACTAGACCTGGGAATTGAAATGAAGGCAAAGAGCTCAACCGGACTGAGTCGCGATTCAGAAGTCGTTGTTTCAAGAGCTCCTGCACTGCTGCTGCTCCTCCTAACACATGAGCATCCTACAGGAAGAACAGTTAAGGCAAGACAACAGCTCTCAAATCTACCAAACCATAGACAATCGCTCTCAAACTTTCTCGCTATACTATTTCGACACCCAGTGAAAGTGCTTTTCTACATTTTATTCTCTGTCTCAACTTTACTCTAAAACATACACGTTGTAGTTACTCATTCGCTTCTACTACCAATGAGACTGACCGGCATTCTTGCTGTCTACCCACATCCTACAAGCCGGAAGAAGAACCCCTGGAAAGGATGAAGACAGCAGGAACAACAATAAAAACACCAGACATAAACGACGAAAACTCCAGTACAGTCCTGAATGTATCTTAGAGGCAAGGAATCCAAGTAATTATCACTGCAAAAGGCAATAACGCACGTAATCGGGTAATGTTTCCAACCTCCTTGGACGTTATAGAGCCTAAAGATCGTGAACTCAATTGCAAAGATAAGTTGTGTAAGAACTACTAAAGTGATTTCCTTTCTTTTACTCTCACCACAATTAAGTTCCTGTATTCATCTCCTGTTATGAATCTTGCCCGTTCCCCGCTGTAGTAGTTTCCTGAATGTTTGTCTGTCTTCAAACTGTCAGAGACGCTGTGTACATACATATGGGCTCTTTGAGCGCCAAAAGCTGAGACGATAAATTTAATGACCCCAGCCCGCTGTGTGTGGATCACACGAGCAGCCGCTTCGGGATAAGGATTTCAAATTGCCTGGGTGGACTCAAAATTTAGCAAGGAATCAGCCTCATTAATTTATTCTACGAACCCCATCATCTTCCAACCCTGTGGAATATTTTCTTTGCTCAAACGTTCAAGTAAGTTTATATATTAAATCACTTTTATTTAATTACAATGTCTTTTACCATTTTCTCAATTCTCTCAACAAAATGAAACAACTTAAGAATCCTGTCCTGTTACAGTTTACTATAGGCCGATCATCTTACATAAAACTTTATATTACCAACTACCATACACTAAATTCGTATGTAAGATGAAAGGAGTAAAGCTAAAGGCATAAAATGTCCTCAATAATAATTTCCTCCATGAATTGTTGTCTTCCTTGTATACTTCCACCCTTTTGTACTCATTACTCAGAGTGCCCCTGCAGACGTGGAAAGTATAAAGCATGTAGGTAGCTCGTAACATTAGCCAGCCACGTGTATTCTGTAGAGAGATACGGGTATAACGTAGTTGACTGCTTTTAGAATGGAAGTCACTGACAAGCTATATGTCCTTCCGGGGAGTAATTAGCATATCGGGTTAGTTGTGTATGACAAATATCCTGAAATCATTATAAAAGCGCTTTTTGTCTCAGATACTTCGAGTAGAAGACCTAAAACTTTACTGAGCTAGTATATACATGGCATACATATATGAGGCTCATAATGGCAATGCACCCGAGTCTAGAGAAGATCAACTCTTTTTACTCCTGCACTCACTCTCTTCACTGCTCATAAAGTATGTATGCCAAGCGGGCACAATCAACATCCAGGGAATAAATACCACTTGAGCATCTAACCCAACTGACATTGTATTCCTTGCGTTTTCTCATCCTTTCATTCCCTCCAAGGACGTACGAGTGTTTGCTTTCAAATGCAACGCGGAAAGTGTGTCTATATAACTAGCTACAAATATTTTGGACGGAACCGAGAGAGATACAAGAAGCTCCCGATGTGCCGTAAAGACTTCCATTACTTTTTGTTCGATTGTTAAAACCTCCCTCATTCCCCACCTGATTTGCTCCTTGCAACACCTACAAAATTATGGATTATATAGGAATATACTAAATATACATAGATACATAGACATTCTTACTACACAAAAAGTTCTGCAATCGCGTAATGTCGTCATAAATATTTCCTCACCGAAGTCTGCTGACTGAACGAGAATCCACAGGCATTTTATTTTGTCATTGTTGTCCTTTGTAGAGTTCCAGATGAACAAATGCAGAGCACTGGATACAAAAATTACCTTTTCTAAACAGAAACATTTCCTATAAATTCTAAAAAGAAAATTTCCCCAGAATTCTAGAAAGGAAATTTTCCTATAATTCTCTATATATAATCTATAGCATATCATAAGCTATAACAACCAAAATACATTGGAGAGTAATAACAGCAGACGTTGGCCTCTCTGTATTCGATTGGAACCATAATTTGCCAGGGTTGCGAACATATTTTTTAATCAGCATCGCCATTCGACTGGCGTCTTCCTTTATTTATTGTACCAAGGGCCATGTCCTCGGGTAATGTATTCCAGGACACGAAATACACAAGATGAATACATGCTTTCGCCGCAACGTTGAGCAGATCCACAGGGTTGTACATAATGTGGTCTGCTAAAGCGCTTTGAATTGTACGTATGTCACCCATTGTGCTCCGAGACATTCCTTGACGGTAACATCGCCGACTATTTGAGGACTGGTCCGTGTTTTTTGTGTCTGTGTGGAAGGCGAAACCAAGTGTTCTTACTGATTCCAATAGTGCTACTCTGTCATGTTCCATACATTCCCAGTTGCCAAAGCATTATTCTGGTAAATTGTACGTCCGCATAAGTATTTATTTGTGTAGTGGAGGTATGTATACTTTAGTGAAAGTGTGGCGAGAGAACAGAAGCCTACACGCTTGAGGAGAAGAAAAACGGATATTTGTATAAAAGCAGGCGCAATGCACAGGGCAGACATGCCGCCACACACGGTAATAGAGCAACAATAGATTCCATATCAGAAATTGCTCTGTGTGTCTGTGAGTAAATGGATGAAAGGATGGAGAATTATGGTAAATATTTATAATGTAAACATGTCTGTGTAATGACTGCTCTTGAATCATAACGCTATACCAACCTGGGTTACCCTATATCAACCTCCCATTTTCCGTTCCAATTGTACGTACATACACACACTACTGCTCCTCTGATCGTTTATAGTATTATTATAGAGGACAAGAGACAGAGACTCGCATATATTCACATTTATTTATCTGTAGCTTATGCATGCTTTCATACTACAGATACAATATTTATCGACATAAACATATTCCCATGTGTGTGGGTTCAAAGTGTTTTGCAATGCACATTCACTCATGAATTTGTCTTCCCAATGTACATTTGAATATGAATTCATCTTTATAAGCACATTCACACATGAATGTGGCCTCATAATGCTCACTCACCTACAAGAATTATCTATGTAGTGCATAATCACATATGAATTCACCTACATAAGATCCCACATGATTTCATACAGTGTCCTATAGATCTAATACATGCTGGCATATGTGTTTAACTATACACTCCATCGTTCATCTATAGAATATAAGTTCACATGTGAATTGGTCCTTAGTATACATATTCACGTTTGAATGCTTCTATACAATAATAATAAAATTATATTCCAATAAGAAATCATGTTTACAAACATATTCCGTGAATTTATCTTTACAGTGCAAATTCGTCCATAAATTTATTTTTACAATGCATATTCGCACATAAATTTTTCCTCACATGTACAATCTTACATACATATATTTATCGTCACGTGTAGATTAACAAACAACCGTAGAGCTAGTTTGGCTGAAGTTACACAGCCTTACATGTTGCTCCGCACACGTATTTTATGACCATGCATAGAAAAGAGTTGATTTTCAAACTGGAAATATCCCAAGAATTTTCTTGTTGGAGGTCTACTCTGACGACAGAAGCTATTCCCTGCAGGCCTGTAAATGTACGCTATTTAGATGGTAACTAAACAAGTACAAAAGAAGATCGATCACATTTCAATAAGGTTTTGTGTACTTTTCAACACAAAGAGTCTCCTTGTACAAATAACAGTCTTATGTGACACACTCCATCAAAGACTGTTGGCACACTTTCATCATTTTGACAGGGGAATGCTGCTTGATAAACAGGAGAAGCTCTGTAAGACAAGGACTTAGCGGTAGAGAATGGAGACAGTAAGAAGGATTGGCTTTCAAATTGAGCATTTAATTTACAAAAGATTTATTCATGATTTAAGCTCTACTATTTCCAAAGCAATGATTCCATTCACCACAACAAAAATGTTCCAAGGAACTGTGGAACATTTCACTTCAATTTTCCTTGTAGAGCCTGTGTTGTGCTGTGTACGTGGTTGTATTGAAATAGTATATTGAAGTGTTGTATTGGATTTCGGAGGTGAAACACTTTCCCTAAGTACTTTTCTTGGAAAAATGCCTCCAGGTCTAAGGAGCAATATATTGTTTCCAGCTGTACGGCTACGCATGCAATAAACTTGTTCTGTGTACATTATATCGTTTATGGGACGCAATGGATACACATAGGGACAACAAAACGAGGCTACTCAACAACAAGCAAAGTTAAGTGTACCAAGGAATCATAAGGCTTGCTCCACTCGTATGTGCTGTAATACCAACTGTAATACTCTTGTTATACACATTATTGTCTGTAGTTAATCTCATATATCCATGCTGAATCCAATACTCAATTCATATTTGGATACATATCTGTACAAGTATGTGTTATATTGGATAACTTGTGTTGCCTCAAAATATATTATTATGTAGAGTTAAATTTGTTTATGTACGCGGACATTGATACCCATATAAATGCTATGCACTTGATTCTGTATCGGAATATATTTAAGCTGCATACATTATCATTTATCCAGGTATCTACTATATACACTAAAACCGTTCAGGTAGTGTATACGTTAATACCGAATTACTATATTCGCTAATATACGGAGAGACGTGTCACAAAAATTATTAACGACATGTGCACATATCAGGAACTACATATAAATACATACGGATACCCGATTGCATTTCATTTTCCTGAGCTACAAGATTAGAGTCAAAGATTTTCGGGTTCTTTTTATACTACATTTAACACTGACTCCTCACGACGGCTCCGCTGGTTAGGGTTTACACAACATGAGTCAATGGCTTCACCATTGGGTATGAACACCTTCTGCCAATATATGCACTTATTCCGATGAAAGAATCCAGCAACTTACACGTAGCAATAAAGCCCGGGTGATCAAACATCCATGCACAGTGCCCTCGTTCGAAGATTATTTCCAAAGTTCTGGCAAGTTAAGCAGAAAGGCTCAAACTAATGCCTGCAAGGCAGCAAAATCACCATTGAACACTGTTTGTATGGCGTTGTCACTTTTTAACTGCATCCCTCCAGAATGTCTGACACTTTAATGAGATAAACTTTGGAACATCAAGTTTTATTTTCCGATCCATTATTTCCGTATTGTATGCAGGCCAGCCTTTAATATTCATTATTAACATGGTTGATAAAATTACTTTTACACTCGTTTGCAATAGGATCGTTTGAGCATAAAATTAGCCCCGGCTCGGGCCAAGAAATGAAAGTTTGCATGGAATGTGACATATTCGGAAATCATGAAGAGCATTGTACTCACTAATCTTTGCTCCGATACGCTTTTAAAGAGCAGTACAAAGGGTAAACTAACAATAAGAAGATGCACTAAAAAGTATATGTTTAGGAAAACTAATTTGCAGTGCAGCAATTAGTCCCACCAACTTTTAACTACATTAGGGATTGTGCAAAGCATAACTTCAGCTCTGCTGTGCAAAATATAACATCAATGCAAAAGATGCACGTGGTTATATGTATGTCTGAAGCTATTATTATGTTCTGTATTAATATCTACTGCTGTAAAATAATGTGTTAACCAGTCCTCGTGATTTATTTATTAATTCATTTAATATTCATATACGTGCAAGTAGGTAGGATGAAAATTTTTAACTCTTGGCAAACACTTTGACTTCCTTCTACAAAGTTATTTTGCATTAAAGCGCCCCCTAAAGTTAAGGAAGTCTTGGAAGTGTCGGAGGAACTTTACACAAGTAATTAATTATAGATTACCAAGGGAATTAACACATGTGCTCTCACAAGGTTATGTGCACTTTCACTAGGCTGGTTATGGATACATTTCAGCCGCTCCTACACTTCACAACTTCTTTCTAGGAATCATAAGAACGCTATAATTACTGCCAACAATCTTTTTAGAAAATAAATATACTGTTGGCGATTGGCGGTAAGGTAAACTTAATAAAAAGTTGAACGTTTATTACCCATGTTTGAGTTGAGAACGTTTATTGCGACAGGTTGGGAAAAAGCAAGGAAAAAGTGTATTCTAACGAGCTTCCAAGTCTCACTTATTTACTTTTAGGTCCGCCTTAGGCTGCTTCTTTGTCCTCTGCAATACAATGAAACTCACCTATATTACTGACATCTGGAACTTTACAGAATAGAGCACATATAGTCGCTGTAATGAGGACAGGAGAATAAATTCTCATAAAAGTCATTTTGAAATTTTCGGTGTGCATTCTAGTGTGTAGTGTATACTACTTCAAGTAAAAATTCTTTGGTCTCACCAGCCGCCTCGTCCTTTTAGGTACTATGCTGTACCTATGTATATTGTGAAAGAAGGGCTGTTGAAAACTTCTGACAATTTACACTGTCAGCAAACCAGTTTGAAAGCGGGCGGTAGACAACAACAAGTGTGCTACTCCATTTGTAACTCGCCTCTCCTTGACTGACTGTCACTTAAATTCCCAGTGTAATATGTAGGCCCATTTTACAAAATCGGACGACCAACGTGCGGGGGAACAACTGGTGCGGTTGTTGTGGGTGTCCCTAAACATAATAATGAAAGGTCTATACAAGTAATTAAATGCCAAATATTATTTGATCCTGAGGCTCTCCAACAACAGAATTTATAGCAATAAAACTAATGATTGGATCAAGCTGAGAGGAAAATAAAGGCCAGGCTATCCATGTCATAGAGTTGTGATATTAAAAAAGCTCGTAAATAGAAATGGTCCGGAATGTGCGGGGTTAGGAGAAAGAGAGGCGGGAGGAGAGGGAAGAGAAAGCAATAGGAACATTCTCCTATAGTATACTCTGCTTTTACGAGGCGAAACTATTTGATGAGGTTTTTATAGTTGAACTTGAGTACTTATTGGAGATTTTCATTAGGATTTTCACTAAGTATTTCACCTCTATAGGCCAGCATATCACCATACCTTTGCATTACCTCCTTAGCAGTAAATCGTCCATAATAAGAGTGTAAGTAGTAAATGGTCCATATATTCGTTTTTTTAATATACCCTTTGTATACACACTTACTGTAAATAGAATATCAATTTTGTATGTACAGCAATAATAATTCTTGTATGTATACACCATAAGGACATCCGCTATAGAAATCAGTTTGAAGGCTTGTGCGTACACAAGCAAGCCCCATATATACACAAGTAGTACACATTTGAACCAGGAAATCAAATCATTTATACAGCTGCACATTCTCGATTGAACCTTGTAAGTCTATTCCATTGTTCCAACTCCTCGTTATGCCCCTTGTTCCCTTCGTAGGTTGACGCTATACGCTATCAAACATATCTCCTTTCTTCATCCTAGGGACTTTAATTTCCATAAATATTCAGGTGCTCAACTCTTCCTTTCATCTTGATTCGTCCGTTTCAAATGAAAAGGAAGGTTTAAAGCGACCTATTTTGTACCGTCGAGGCCACCGAGTCTGTAATTCTTGAGACTGTACACAATTCCACATTAATTCTTTCCACTACAGCGTTTAGTAACTGCACGAACCATCCATGCATGCTACAGATACTTTCAGCAAGTCTCTTTCCAAAAACATCGAATTCCACCAACGTTATTATCATCTTACTTTGGCATATTTTTTGCCAATGAGGCCTTTTTCTGGGTCTCAATGGTCGTAACCATTCTTACAACCTATAGCAATAGTTCCTAGTAATTGCTCTCTAGAAATTTCCAATATTGAAGTCGACACGAAAATATCGTGGAATCGTTTCCACGACTTGCATGTACATCTGTCGCTGCTAAGGGCAAGGCGGTTGGCAGGTGGTGATTTGAAACATTTTGTGTGGCAGGATGTGGGCGAATGATTTTAAAGTAATAGGAGAAAATAAGGAAGAAGAGCATCCCAAGTGATCGATCGCTATGGGAAAATTAATGGACAAACTAAAGGCTCTTGCCACATATGCAGATATGTAGATCTATATATAGATCAGAAGTTGAAAGGTTATACTTTTCAGGCTCGTATTATACACAAGTCTGCAATATAACAATTATATGAGTATATATAGACAATTATAGTCAAATGGTTGGCCGTGAGGCATGAGCTCTTGTGCCTTGCGATATATAGAGGTTCCGTTAGATGTGCCTTCAATACAGCAGATTTTATAGTAGCCGAAAAAGTTCACTCCGTCTCTTTCGTTACGTTTTATGCTTGGCGTCTTTCACAACGACCTGGAGCACTACAGTCAGTAGAGTTGTGTACATAACCGGTGAGCCATTCATGATTATAAGTACGATGAAGCCAATTACATTGAGCTTTTATGAGAGATCATTTAGGATAAAAGGAAGTGATCAATATGCTTTATGAAATGCATGGCATTCTTGGTATAGCATGAAATGTTTTCTCACTCACTTTGCTTATGGGCTAATCTCATGACACGATAATCAGAATTTGTAGGTATAGATAAATGTCGTACGTATACCCTATATGTATGATATAATGTTACCATGCAATGCAAAACATATTCTGTAATCGCTTTTATCACACAAACATAGTTTGTAACCATGCAGTACAAATGAGACTCCGTAACCATGCAGGAGTATAAATCAGGTTCCGTAACCATGCAAAGTGCAAATCAGATTCGCTAACCATGCAGGCCGTGCATTTTGTATCGTAGAGATCGGGGAGGCACGTTCTTTGTGTTGTTGTAAATTGTGTGCAAAGAAAACTATTGAGTTAAAGTTTCCCGTCCTTTGCACACGTTTGCTAACGCTCGTAAGTACGAGGGAATTCTGACTTTTGTTATGGAAATCCTCAAGTAACAAGAATAGGATAGTGTTTGAAGTTGATGAGAATGAGAGAAAGGAAAAGTGATGAGGTAGCTATTGTTGAATGGATCTTGTCTTTTGACCACAGATGAAGAAATGATGAGTAAGGGATGGTAAGTGGATTAGATCGGGATGATCACGGCGATTCTTTGACAAAGTCATTGTCAACCAAGACTACCACCACCACTGCTCCGTCTCTCCCTGCCAGCACTACACCAAAAGTTCAGGGGAACAGTTTGACGGATGGAAAAGATAGGAAGACGCCGACTGGTCTAAATAATATTCCTCCTCACTTAGCGGCATACTACAAGAATGCTCGTGTCAAGCGACTCAAGCATCCGTTGGAGGAGAACATCTTCTCAAGTCTCTTTATTACTCTGGTTGCCGTGGGCGTTGCGCTTGTGGTGGGAGTGCCGGTGCTGGTCTTTGTTGGTGCTATCCTGATTGTTGTTGTACTTTTTCGCTACATTTCTGTGATCTTTGTGGACTGCTGCAGCTACGTCCGCTTCATCTGCTCCAACCGGAACGTTCCAAATCGTCCTGCACCACGGATTCTCCCCACAGAGCACCTTGCACTTGCAAATGATGTTCGATGGCTGGGCAAGCGGAGTCCGGACAAGTGTCAGGCCATCCTCCACACCGTACTTATCTTCGAAGGTTCTATGGATCTGCTGAGTTTGAGGCACCTTGTCCAAACAAGAGTTCTGGGAGCGGAGACTCCGGAAGGAGAATTCACCTACCCGCGGCTTATCCACAAAATGGTACCCTTAGTGACGGGCTATCGCTGGGAGCTAGACGTTCACTTTGACATTCAGAATCATATCTTCCATGGCCCACCCAACATACGAACTGAGTCCCAAGTGCAACAGTACATGAGTTTCTTACTTCATGAGAGTCTTCCTATGGGCAAGCCATTATGGGAAATCCGTGTTCTGCCCAACTACGGAGCACAAAAGGATACCCTAGCTATCCTCCGCGTTCATCAGTGCTTGGCGGACGGAATGACACTCGTCCGCATCCTTTCACACTCTCTGGCTGATCATCAACAGATGCACATACCTCAAAGACCCCATTTTGCTGGTTTGTCCTTTGGCTTCAACGTTCTCCGGTCTCTCATTGTCGGCCCCTTCACCGTGTTTCTCTGGTTGTTCACCATTTTCCGAGACCGCAACTTATTTTGCAGACCTCTGGCCACCAAAGAGAGGAGGAGAAGTGAGAAAAAGACCAAGTCTTCATCCACCCAGAGTTTGGGAAAGAGTCCATCAAATAAGAGCAGCTCCTGTACTCATTCGGAGCTGTCTATAACACCGGAAGAGTCAAGTCCGAGAGGAACATCAAAGCAACCAGAGCCAAGAAAGTCATCATCTCCAGGCCTTTGGAAAGTTTTATGGTCAGCGTCGTTGACGGTTCCGAAAGTTGCACGTGTCAAGCAAATTATGCGAAGTTCCTTTAACGATGTTATGCTTTCAGCAGCTGCTGGCAGTGTTCGTGCTTACCTCCAGAAACAGGGAATTTCGTACCCGGATGATGTCAAGGTAAGCAAAGCTATATGGCTTTTGTTTATTCTTGTATTTCGTGTCAAGTCTTGTGCACACAAGTGTTATAAATGTAGTTTCGTTTCAAGGCTGCTTCCAAACCTTTCCCTTCTTTTTGGTACGGAATGAGGAAGTAATTTCACATTTCTCTTACTACTTCGCTGACTTTTGCTTTGCATTTCTGCCATACGTGACTAACAGCCACGTTTTTAGAAACACTCCGTCTCGTATGAACGATATTATGGCAGAAATCAATGGAGTGTACAAATCCACTCAGTACGTTTATGTTGTTAAGTTTATCATCCATACATTCATGTTTTCTCACTGTTTTGGTTTCTCATCTACGTATGTAGGTTTGTTCTTCTTTCAAGTGTATTGTATATATTTTAAAATTGTATTATCTTTACGTTTCTTCTTCCAAACTGTGTCATATGCGTTCCCTTTTCATTTCATCCACTTCTGGCCCGTTGCATGCGTGCATCATGGCAGTGAAATTGGCTACATATTTTATGTATCTAAGCAATGCAGACAGTGTAACAATCCAAGAAATCCCTCTTCCCTACTCGTCTTTACGAAACAATTGTAAGTAGGTACAATTCTCCAAGTCTGGCTATCTCTCTGAAATATTCATAGAGCTTCAAACAAGCCAAACAAGATAAGGAGACGAGCGAGATGTTAGATGATATGAAGTTTAGAAGTAGAGGAGATGTAGGCACGGCTTTTTTAAACTCAAAGTATAGAGTACTTGTTGATTTTCGGCTTTACTTTTGTGTGCTGCAGGTAGTGATTCCTGTGGATCTCAGGAATGATATTGCATCTCCCAAATCCAGTACGAAGTTGGGATGCAAAGTAGCTTCAGTCCTGGCTACGATTCCTTCAGGAATCGAAGCGGCTATTCCCAGACTGTGGTGTACTCGCCATCGCTTGGATGAGCTGAAAGCATCCGCGGATCCCGTTGTTGCCTATGGTGCTACTGCTGTTTTGATGAATGTCCTTCCCCATCGACTGGGCACCTCCGTCCTCGATAGTTTGACAAATAAGGTAAGCATTGGTTTTATCCTCTGTCAAAAGGTTTCTACGTTTTCCTTACAGCCAGGTCCGATCTCACCATGTCACAGTTCCATTTATATTATATTCTACTACACGTTAATATATCTACTCACTGGCGTTATTCTACAGTTATACCTCCTACTATTAATAACGTAAAGAATGAAGAATAATACCCAATAAAGCTCTGTTAATGGGTTGGATAATTAAAATTAATAAAAAGTCAATGTTTTCCCGGACTCTGTAGAAAACAGACCGGAAGGTGGTATCACCGGAATTGAATTTCTCTTTGGCAATAGCTACCTCCGTAATTAGTCTTGGGTTAAAAAAACCATTAGACAAGAATGAAGGAAAGAAGTCATCAGGGCAGAACATAAAACCTCCACACATTCCATTATATGCGTGTTTGAAACAAGAAACCATTGCTCCACAAGGCAACTTTCGCTCTCCTGCTTATACGGATGCTGTCGATAAAGCTATAATGGAAGGGAATAAGAGAATTTCCGAAAGTCTAGTCTTCGATGGAGTGTGGCTTGAAAGGATTGAACGTTATAGAGCGGAAGGAGAGAAACCAAGAATGTAGTCAGTCATTCTTGCAGGGTTTTATTACCACACTCGTAAAAAAGCTCTGCCACTTACTCTAGAACAAAACTATGTATGTTAAGCATGTATGTTACACTCTTATTACTTTAACTGTCTATACCCGGCCATTGAGTGTGTGGAGATCTGCTGTTTTAGTAGCATATCTGAATACAGCATAAGAGATATAGTATAATCAGCATACCCGTGAGAGCAAAGTCTGATCCTTGGAACTGAAAGTAAATCCCAGCATATGCAACCGATGCGTCCATGTAAGTATGCATTACCCTCTACGCATGATATAAAGTGTATAAAATGTAGGCTAAAGCCTGCTAAAGTGAAGTCTGGAAGTATTTATTAACAATGAAAATTCGAGCTGGTGTGAAGCATGCGGTGGTGGATGGGTTTTGTGCCCAGACTTCTGTGAATATGCCCCTTAAAACATAATGCCATTACGATGAGACTGCGTTCTCATAAGACCACAGGAACAGACCTTATGTCGATAATGTAATCCTCCATGTATCTTCTCCATGCAGACAATGACGTATTATTAGGTTGACAAATGTTACATATTGTATCCCTTAATGAAATCTTACAACTGTCTTGTTCCTTGTGGTAATGAGTTGTAATGCGTTAAAAGCACTTCTACCTAATTATATTCATTGTAAATATAAGTTATAATTCTCTGTATCTATCAATTGGAGTTCTATGCTAATAATCACTATGACACAGTGTATGCGTCTAGATTGTTAATACTGGGTGTGTTATCAAGGCCACACATGAATCAACGTCTCGGAGAAGATACATCGACATAGTCAAGGTTTAATAAAAATTCAGCGTACATGAAATGAGAGTATCGATCTTGAAAATCCATATGCTGGTGTTTAATCCTGTACCGGAGGAGATTATCAAATTCTATTAATGTATATTTTCCGGCCTTGACCTCCATTTACTCTACTCCACCCTCGTGTACCCAACATGCAGACGATAGAGCGTCCAACAACTCAGTTCCGGTTTATTTTTATGAAATGAATATTAAAAACGACTCCCTCGGCTAATACTTGGATAAGACTATCCCTGGAGATGTTTTTCTCAACAAAATATAAATTTATTACAGGGACGCTTGTTTGTCTCCAAAAATTAATACGCTGGCCATGTTTACATAAAGAAACAATCAACTCACAATACTGACATTAGAGAGTAAACAAAGTTTGTGTGCTACATTAGCGCTGTTATGGTGTAGTGGTGCTATATTACATGACTCATATGCTTAGCAAAAATTGAAAGAGGCTTTTGAAGACGACTGTGAGTATATAACATTTATCTCACACATACATATGCATGGTGCAGGCCAAGAGGGAAGTGTGCGTCATCATTGGGAAGTAGGGAAAGCAATAGATCATCCTGCTATACACACTGCAGCCATGCGAGTCCGAGTCAACAGAAAAAGTGCAGACACATAGATATACATTGGAATCTGTTTTAAATTTTATTGAACCACGTCCAACCATGTTTCCCCTTGGATGAGAGTTCTACCATTCAGAAAGAGAGAAAAGAGGAGAAAGCATTTCTCGGCACTTTGAAGCAAGCTGAACATTTGTACACACAAAGTTATGCTGATGATGCATTCCCTTCATAATGAACTCCATGGTTGATGGTGGAACAGTTCAGTTGATAATTGTGAGCTTGATGAAAATTGAGTTTCACTTCGTTGTCTCATACCGCTAGTCTTTGTTCTAGGGATCAAATTATAAAGGCTCGCGGTTTGGGTAGATCAGTGTATAAATAGACATTTAAACAAATAGACACGTCTATAGTTTTTAAACACAACTTCTTATACCTTACGTATATACCTGTAAATGCATGCGTGCTGAAACTTCCGTTCATCTGTAGCTTATGTAAACACATTTATCCGTAACACCTAGTATGTATATATATATAACTATGAGCTGTATCTCTACCAGGGATTTAATTACACGGGCCCCGGAAGTTATCTTGCGATGATCCAAGCTCAAAAGTTTTCTAAATGCGGTAGAAATTTCCGTTGTAACTTATCTTGATGCAAGCTTGCGTAGTTATGGAAATCTCCATCCGTATATTGAATCGGAGGAGGATGGGATTAATAATTATTGTAGAAGGAGGGACAAAGTACAACGTTGAATTAAAATAGACACGCCAAGATTATATGGCACAAGTTATTGCTGATGATATTGGAGATACATATAACTATGCTAAATTTATATGCATTCAGCAATTACTATAATTGAATGACACTACGCAGGGACGAGACCACGTGAAATGATTTGCATAAACGTGTATTTAGTATTTTAAAGATGAAGTGCAGTGGATGTCTGCAGATACTCATCTCGCATCATTTTCAACAATCCTTGTCTCTTGTGAGTTCCAGTGAAATACACAGGTAGTTGAAATGAATTAGAGCCAATTGATTTGAAGGGTGAGACGAAGGAGGAGAGAGAGAAAGAGAATTTTCTCCTCCAGCATTCGCTCCAACTCTCTCCTTATCCAATTCAATGAAAATGTTGCTAATCCAAAGTAATTTAAACTTGCCATGACAATCTCGCTGAATCAAATCATTCCACACTTCAACAGTTCAAACAGTTTTTTATATAGCTATAAGCTGTCTCGAGACAGAAGTATTCATTAATTGTTTCTTGGAATGTAAGTCTGGGGGAAGTGTTACTCTTGAAATTGTGCTTTGTAAACATTTCCTTGCTTGTACATATAAAAGAAAAAGCTATAACGCGTACAAAGAAAAGAAGAAGAACGCGGAAGTAGTTTTCCTAATTATGGCGATTCTTTCGGTATAAGCCGAAATGGAGCCTGTCATGATGCAGTATAAAAATTGGCAGTGCAAGGATGCAATCTAAAAAATGGTAGTGTGAGGATCCAATCTGAACGCCGTCAGTGTGAGGGTAGCGGGTGAGGACTTCCACAGTATAAGTAATACAAACGTAAGGATATGTACAAACATACAATATAAAAACAGTTAGAATACAGAAAAAACAAGAGTGGGCATTGCACATACTGAAAAATAGGAAGAAACGTACAATATAGACGGCCAGCTGTATGAAAAATACAATGGAAAACACTGGCAGAATGTTGTCTTAGCTTGTGCTGATCCCCTCACGTGCACATCTTCTTCAAGGGATCTCACTCGGTTCAGTGTGACTAGCAATAAGCCAAGTCAATAGGTTCTACGTAGGTGTTTAATTGGATTTGATTTTCTTCAAAAGTCAGGACTCTTTGTGTGGCAAAGGGATATTAATTAGGGACGTGCAAGACCATACACGTTCCAGCTTGGCGGAAAGCCGGGCTTCAATATAATCAATGAGCGGAACAACGGTACATAAAAAAGCGAATCCCACCATTTTAGTTTTTCCCGCAGCTAATTTTCTGTGTTACATCTAGCAAGTCCTTACATGTACTCAATGTTCTTAAGAGCGTCAAAAGGATTTCCCTAAAAGACTCACTGGAAATCGCAAGTTCAAGTATCGTTGCATATATATGTGCATATAAGGATTTACAATGTAAATCTTTCACCTCACATGAGCATGAAATGTACAAATTTTATGACCGTTCAGCTATTTCAGTGATATATATATACATGCGTGATTTTACGAGTGAGAATAACTAAAGTTGTTAAAATTTGTTGAGCTTGTTAGAAATAAAAGCGTTCTTTTACAGCATAAACCATCAGGATGTTTGCATGCAATTGGTGGGGCACGACTGAGATTTAATAGGATGCTCGGATGAATGTATGTTACGATTATAGAACTTTCTATACACTTTCTTATAACCAAACGGGCTATCATCACTTTAAAAACATGGTACTCCACACAAGACACTCAGCTGCTGGGTTGAAGAATTCCGCGACTCCCTTCCTCCCCACTTCCTTTGAGGATTTGTGTGAGAAAATAAAAGATTGCAATGAAGATATTGGTGAACTGGAATAAAATAGGGCAGACAGTCAATTACTTGGGTGTTGATGTATGCGTAAGTGTGGACAGAAGCTGTGGGTATACGTGCGGCGGAGGCAATTTCACGTTGAATTAATGCTGGTCTGTGAGGAACGAAGTCGAGAGTAAATAAAAAGAATTGTGGGATCGGGTCAGTAGTAGTACCTATCTTCTTTCATCGACCGTAATTAGGGGTATTGTGGAAATAAATACACGCTTATTTCACTATTTTCTCGTGTAATTACCTTGTGACTATCTTCTTTGTTCAACTACCTTCTTGTATGACACAGACTATATATCTTGTTGTATCGCCCATTCAGGCTTCCCTTCAGTTCTGCAATTTACCTGGACCAAGTTCAACATTGGTAGTTGGAGGTTACCCTCTGAAAGGCGTCTACCCGATCTATCCACCTTCAGGGGATATACGAGTGGCAGTGTCGATCTTCACGTATGCTGATCAAGTCCATGTCACGGTCGTTGCTCACCGATCTCTCAGAAATGCCGGTCCGTCTCTCCTCTACGGAATGACCAACCAAGTAAGACACTATTATTCAAGTTACCTCTTCCTTTCTTCTTCTTCGCATTCCGCTCCTTTCCAGGGGACATAATATGTTACTACCGTTGAATTCCGAAACATTTTAAACGTCTCTGGTTACCCTTTTGCTAGCAGACTAGTGTTATTGCTTTGGAAAGGGAAATCTATTTCCTTAACAGGTTTATCTTTGGGGTTTAAACTGTAAAAACTCTGTTTTATAGTTCATCCTGTTCCGCCGAATTGATTATTGGTTGTTATTACTATTGCCAACAGTTAAGATTAATGGTGGCGGGTTTAGCTATTCTACGTTATGGTATTGCCCCAATTTGACTCAGTATTTCGATTTCCAACCATATAGCATATGTCTACATATTTGTATTCATCTCCTAACCGCTCTAAACATATAGTGAAGTAGCATGTTATATACTTTATTCTCCCTGAACGTTATCAACCACACAAAGCCATCAAAATTTTAATCCGTCTCTACTCCATCAATTATTTCATGCTTCAACACCTTCGAAATAATTTTTACACAACAATCAGTGACTTACTTGGAAATTTTACAATTTAGAGCCCCATCATGCTAAAGTTACCCCAAGTCACACGATTCTCATTTTTTATGAACATGCGTTCCTCACGTAATGTATACTAGCACAGGATATTGAGTCAATGCAACATTCATCTCCCTGGATGAAAAGATTTAAGTTTTTATGCATTATTTCAGACTTGCATAAAAGTTTGATAATCGAATTCGTAGTCATAAATCAAGCAGTAGACCAAATATACAAGAAATTTTCGTAATCATTCTGACATTCGTTTTCTCTCTATTTTTCAATACTCAGCAAGTATAATTGACATCGAGTGATAATACTAAATAACTAATAACTAAATACATTTAATCGAGTTAATTTATATAATTTGCATTGATGGCGTTCGTTCAAGTTTCTTTCAGGATGAATCTCAATTCAATTCAAGTTCAATTCTCAGTTTCTTCTAAAATTTTCAGTTCATTCAAGTTCGTTCAAATCCTGAGTTTTAATTGCTAAGTTCAGTTCAGGAACTAGTTCAATGAACGAACTTGTTGCAAGTAATATCTTTTCAAAGATAGTAACTCCAGGGATTTAAGATGTTGGAAAATACAACAAAAGGAATTTGTGTACAGCATCTTCTGGGGAAAGTGAGATTAGACACGCTTGTTTTCGATTCAATTACTGGACTACACAGTTAATTGCTTACATAAAGTGCATCAGATGAAGGCCGTATCCCTAGGCTACTGTAATCATCCGGGCATACGCAATCTATGTGAGCACACGTTCCATTAGACAACGACTCGGAGCAATTAAATGTGAGCAAGGATTATTTACATTCCAGTGAAGTCTATGGATTTACAGTGTCAACACACTTGAGTCCTCCCATATCTTCAGTGTTCAAAAGTAGTTAAGTGTAAGCCAAAGGAGATTAATACCACGGAGAATTACATCGGATCTTGATATACCTCATATAGATACGATCTTCATCCTTCTATATACGCATACATTATACCTTGATATACATACATACGGGGATATGCGGCATGAAATCTAGAACGTCATTTATCTAGTGCTGACATGATTTCAGTTTCAATACGTTCCACTAGATATAAACTACAGGGTTGCAAGTACATATTGCAGTTTTCATTTCTCATAGCTTCTGCGAGCACATTGATTAAACGAAGCTTAGAATTTGTAGAGAATTTAATTCTAAATCTAATGACGTAGTTAGATTTAGACCAACCTTTTATTGCTAATTTATCTGCCTCTAAATTTAAATTTTTAAAATATTTGTGTTATAATCTCATATTTCTTGTCATTCTTATTACGGATTCCGAGAAACTTTTTTATGCATTTGCAATAAAATTCTATAACAGATCACAATGTTGCTTATTACTAACTGTAGTGGACTTCTGAAAACCTTTGCGTACATCCTGGTGCCCTATAACCTTTGCGCCCAACGTTTCCTGTAAATCCGCCGTAGTTAGCAATAAACAAAAAGGCGATTCTGTAGAGAATTTTATTACAAATGCATAAAAGTTTGTCGGAATCCGTAAGGAATTACATAACACATGAGTATAAAACCAAAACATTTCGAAAAATTTGAATTTATTATGGATAAATTAGTAATAAAAAATAATCTAAAACTTTTCAAGGCGTCCTATACCCGGGGATGAACATAAAATCTAAAAATATGACTTGGTTCAGAACTAGATTTTCTACAAAACCCTTACTTAGTTTAATCCATATGAGAAAACAGAAACTGTATAAACGAAAATTGCAATGGTTACTTGAGACTCTTTATTATGTATTAATATATCCTGGTAACATTATTTTCTCCCCTACTTTCGCAATTTCAAGAGGCGAATAAACCCTTCAGATTATGTACAAAGTATGTATGTACATTGATCGTATATTTCTTTTAATTAGGTCTTCATGCCACAACATGCAATTTAGGGGTGTCGTTATCCAGTCGATAGTAATTAATTATGTAAATTGACTCTTAGACAGCGTTCCATCAATCACAGTAATTAATAATACTTGCTTTTTCCACAGTTCTTCAATAAGGAACTTAAAAGTATCTTAACAAATCTGATTTCATAATCCAGCAACTTGATAAAGATAACGGATCCAGACATTTGATGGATTATATGTATGAACTATATTTTCAAATTGCAACACAAAGTGAATGCACATAAATAAACACAGTCCAATTGCTAATTAGCATACTTACTCGTATACTGCTAATTAGAAAAATGTATTTTAATTAAATTACTGCCTTTTAAATCTATGTTGAACAAAGTTAAGGGATCCAAGCACTACTAGCGATTACTAGATTAAGTTATTTGTTTTGTTTAGTACGGTGATACAATTCGCATAATGGGGAAAGTGTGCAAGAAACTTTGGGAAACGGCATACATGTAACATGTAACCTATATATACGAATTAACTCTACAAATCCTACACACACATTTAATTATTTGTGTAAAAGTGTACAAATATTAGAGCTAAAAGTAGGGGAAGGCGAAAGACTCTCGAAGTAGGAAAGTTGCACGAAGTCCACACAGCAGGACGGCAGTAGGAATATACCCCACGACAGCGAGATAATTATACGTGTTCATGTATAACATGTGTTTCATCGAAATGTAATCTATGTTGTAGAGGTATCAATCTATAATATAGTTGGAGGTATCTGCTATATATAGCTAATCTGTTATATACTTATAGTAAGCCAGGGTATATAACTAACTGAAACTACGGAAGGGTTGAAGATGTGCGTGCATGGGACGGAGGTCTCTTCAATGTAGTTATTATTAGTAGTAATAGCAGTAATAGTAATCTCTGGCTCCCATGCAACCCGTACAGTGTATATTATTACAAGAGGATTTATTACTGTTCAGGCGTCTCCAGTACCATAATTTAGGAAACTGCTTGCTCATCTTGTACTTTTGTGTGAGAGAGTTGAACTTTTAAGGACTTAACACCATGCGAAATAATTAATGGAGAAAATGGTTTCAGATAGACCAACTGTCACGCCAGTTATCCCAACGACGCGTCCCCGGAGAAAGCCGTAGGTCAACCAGACATATGAGTACAAATAATACTGAA
Organism: Lipothrix lubbocki; assembly: GCA_034696945.1. Taxonomy (NCBI): domain Eukaryota; kingdom Metazoa; phylum Arthropoda; class Collembola; order Symphypleona; family Sminthuridae; genus Lipothrix; species Lipothrix lubbocki. Next base: position 74,768 of record JAQGAK010000332.1, read on the forward strand.
ATAACTAAACCTCCGACGAGACAAGTAAGCAAAGTTTCCCTTTTATACTTCTCCACTATATGTAAGTATATGTAAGTACTTGTAATAGCTATATATAACTTACCTTTTATCAACCTTGATCGTTCATTTAAATGCATACCTGCAATTTCGTATAAGTTTTCCTTGGAAGCTGGCGCCATGCTCATGTCACAGAGTTGTATACTTCCCTCATCAGGACGGGAATTCTTTCTATATTATTTATAGCCAGTAATTTGTCAGTAAATATTTCCCTAATTTCTCAACTTACATCGCATGTAGAATCACTTGGACATGTTAGTTTCTGTTACAATTTTGGTCGGTCATGCATGTGAAACATTTGTATTTGTAGGAGCTTAATTACAGCTTATATTAGATTGGCTCGACAGATTGCCTCTTCTTCCAGGCCAGCTTTAATATAATTTTCATTAGCAGCTACCTATTTCATGAGCTGAAAGATCGCAGGAACTCAAGCAGTAGTGATGAGTGCCGACAAATTTGTTAGACAACGAGTGTTACACAATTTACATTATATGTCTTCTTCGAATTGGATACTAATTAAATCTGAGGGCATTTAGCTTTAACTTTAGCAAGCCTCCGAGTCCAATGGTGTAAAGCTTGGAGAACAAACCATTATAAATCACTCATGCATTATATTTTGTTGTTTATTTCTGTACTGATGTAATTTTAAATCTGTAAGTACTTATAAATATGAAGTTGAAATTTGTAAGGAGTTTAGTTGAAAAGGAAGCGTTTGCATCTTGCGTATTAATAACAGATTATTAAGGTGCTATTAGAATTTTACTGATCCAAACTCTTATCAGTGATGTCTGCAAACTGAAAAGTTGTTACAGATTTTGTTTCAAAATTATTTGCTTATACGTGCGCTAAAATATTTTGAAATGTTTAGAATATTCCAAGAATCTTTCTTAGTAAGATATTCTACTTTTCTTATGCTGTCATCATTCATCATAGTTGGAAGATACATGGAGGTAGAGTTTCTGAAATGACTGGTCCTTCATTGCAGATACGAGTATTCGAAGCTAAAATAATAAGGGGGAACTTGTACCTAAAATTTTATCTAAAGATCTGCTATTATTTTTATACTGGGAACATTTTGCTTATTTATGGTACACACAGACCGGAAAGACCACTTTGAATGTAATAGAAGATGCCAAACTTTAACTTTCCCATGTTGCAAGCCCCATATAAAATGCGTTAGTCAGACCTGTGTAGTTATAAAAAGATCCATAAAGAAAGCCAGCGTGTGCATGGTTTTATGAAGTAGTGGACCCATATATCTATAGAATATGAAAATACTTATAAGAAGAATGTTTTTAAAAGTAGTAGTATTATAGTAGTAAACTGGTGAAATTCTAAAAGGAAGGGATTTAGCAAGCGAAGATGGAATACCAATAGGAGTACATTTCCCACGTGTGTTTTTATTCAGTGTTTCCGTCCATTTATGCTTCCGATGTTGTATTTATTTTACACGTGTGCACGTACTGATAGGAAGGAGGACTGTTTGTGTTATGGATGAACCATGCATGTAGTTATGATAGAGCTAATGTTAGTCATTTGTTTGTCTTTGACTATATAGATTCACATCAAGCTTCAAGTTGTCCAAGAAGAATTGCAACAGTTGAGTCATCGTTTAGACTGGGCGGAAGGACAGGACGATCGGTCTGCAGATGAGTCCTCTTTGGAACTGAGTCCTGGAGGACATTCAGAGCTCCGAACCAGGCTGAAATCGCTGAAAAATGAGTTTACCGAACTAATTGGAGAACTTCGTCGACGGTCATCAATTGTCGAAGGTGTCACCGTTTCTTTTGAGGTACGTTACACTGACATGTCATACTTTATATTGCCAGTGTTTTCCTTGCTTTATCACATCATCATCATCATCACCTCACATCTTATATTATTATACTTACATATTCGAACTTTTCCCAGCCACAACTTTCTTTCTATAAGTTAACTTTAAAGTTCTAGTAATGCTCTTCAACCTCTCGTAACCCGTATCGTGTAACTTGCTATTAAAGCATACATGTACCTACATATTTCGTACACTCGCTTCTTTCAAATCCGGAGCTTATAGAATACATTATCTCAACTTCACTACAATTTCTTATAACATTCCACTCGAAGAATCTCTATTAAGCATTTAAGTATAAAACGGTGTGATGGAGCAGGTTGTTGTGACTGAAAACTTTCCGTCATCCATCCAAGTTTGTCATAAATAACTTTCCGTAAGGTTCAGCTCAAGCATTTTAAAACTTGATACCTTCTTCCATCTCATCTCTAGTACATATAGTACTCAAATTTCATTTTCCCATCTTTTTCTGTACCCCTATTTTATCCTCTTACTATACTTGAAAACTTGTGAACTCTGTTTTTGATTTTTTGTTCTTTTTCTTTAACTTGCATGCCAAACATTTCCTATAAAAAAGAGTTGAGCGGTTTTAACCAGAAATTTGATGAAACTTGCAAAAAAGTTTTTATCCACTTAAAACTGGGCCAAATTCCATTGATAGACTTTCCGATTGTTTGGAGATATTTTGCTAGACTGTGTTCGAAAGAATGGATCTCTCGGAGATATTATAGGCTTTTTCACGCTCTATTTTACGTTTGTTTGCATGATGACTGGGTTGACTGAACATTAGTGGAGTGTACTAAAAGCCACTGTTTATCTTTTTTTCTTTTCCATTCCACTGCCTCTCACCCCGTCACCTCCTGTAGGACGAGGAGATGGAGGATGAATTCAGGAAACCAAGAAAACGAGCTTTGTCGGTGGTGTCCGTCAACCGGAGGAATAGTATCTTCTCTTCGAAATCTCTGACAACGCCTGAGTCATCAACGTGGCACTCATCGGATGAAGACCTTCCCTCAGCCACGACTCCACCACCACCAGACCTAAGAATGTACTCTCCTAGTGTAAGACATGCTTCCCAATCTATTCGGACTACTGCTGTGTAACCGTATTATATTATATTGTGTAATTCCAAACAACTGCATTCAATACATGTATCGCAGTCTCCCTTCTGTATCTCCCTCATATTTAATACACCACTAAGCTGATTATTTACATATAAGTAATTATATTTATGAAATTATTGTACTATGAACCAACCCGATGTCTGTCTGTCAAAATACATATATCTACGTGGAAATACCTTATATATGTCTAATGGGTCAATGTCTATTAAGTCTAAATGTGGAATCATCTTCATATGTTCCTGATTTCTGCTTGTGACTTGGAAATTTTATTGAATTTACAATTGTCTTACAAGTACAACTAAATACGTTGCGGAATAAATGACTACTAAAATATTATCTGTTTACACACATAATTTCCCTTCAAATATTCTGTTTGTAGGTGTTCTTGTATATTAGACGGATGGCTCAATTCATAGGAATCTCGTTAATGAACATTTAAAATCCTTGGCTGTTTGCATCACGTTTCAGGAAATTGCAGCACATTTACATCACAAATTCGTTTCCTGATTTCACTGATCCTATTCATATCGTTTTGGAAGTCTAGTTTAAATAAGTAACGTTCCGACCGGAACCTCCTATATCTATAATATATGATTACAACATAGGATTGCTTTTCATGAACTCATTCGTAACTAAAACATCCAGTATGTAATAAGTTCAGCAATTAACGCAGGACATATTTGATTTATGGGGCACAACGCCTTCAAGTGAAAATAGTAGTGATAACCTGTTTAAGGAAGTTACACTATCAGGGTGTTATATGTACAATTCTGACTAGGTTAAGGTCGACAAACCATAAGTTACTGATTAAAACTCAACTGAATAGAACGCTAGACGTTACTACATTGTGAATCGATAATTAAATTGATTTTTACAAGTTCCTGATTCTTAGTCGACACTTGAATTCAAGAGGGTAGTTCAGGAGTTCAATAACATTAAGTGAAAGAAAATGCCGTTAATTACCTCATAAGTCTTCAATCATTTCAACATTCAGAAAGTTTCAATGTTCTAAGCTAGGCTTCCTTAATCTGTATTATATGAATCGACGGTTCGAATGAAAGGTTTTCTCATGCACCATTTTGTTTTTATCTCATATCTCTTCCAATATTTATGACCTTGCCACACGATTACATGGGCTCTCCAGGCAAGTTTCATATTTGTCGAATACTTTAAGAGCATGAAGAAATAGAGCATTTGGGTATCTATGCCATCGCATCTGTAAGCGAAATATTTATTGAAGAGGTACGAAAAAAGATATACTTTGCTTAAGTTTGATTACAACAACACACGCTGGAGAGTCTACCCAACTTGTCCAGTTGCTGCTGTCGAAACTTGTATGAAGGTCTAAGCAACCCTAATTTTACCGGATTGGGCACATACCGTCTGTTTTTCCCAAACCAGCTACATCAACGTAAGTACCATGAAGATTAATGCATACGTTAAACGGACAGTGCTTCAGTGCTAATTATCTTGAACAGCTGAAGTAGTCATTATTGTGTACTTAAGTAGTTTCAATTTGTGATCATGAATTTGTTCTGGTGATCCAGTGTACTCTAGTCGACCCATCTGTACTTGTGCTCGTCTGCAATAGGAAATTTGTGTGATTACAGGAGTTGAACAAGTAAGACAATACAGGAAGAGAGATGGCTTATTTGATTTCCAAGTAAAACAATCGATTCAACTTGTCAGTTTTCCGCATCCCAATTAATTTTCAAAATTTTAGGTACAATCAAGTGAGCATATATACGGAGAAAATGTCTGTGACTGAAGTTCTCTCCGTGGTGGAGTTGATACGGGCAAAGAGAGACAAAAGGGAATTGAGCGAAAATCAAATCAAGGCATTCATTTCCCGATTAGTTTCCACTAATGAAGAGGACCGAGCACATGAGTCTCAAGTCGGTACGTGTCATATTCAAATCACTTTAACTTCTACCTACACAGTTCCATAGCGTGTGCAGTAAAACTTTGGAACACACCAGTGACTTCCATAGAATTATCCGATTTATGCGGACCCAATACCGGTTTCTCTCATACTTTCTAAATTTATAATAAGCACGCTTTGATTCTGTCTGAACAACGGACCTGAAGCCTCTTTTGAAACCCGGAATTATGTTGTTCCCCAGGATTTTTAATGTATTACAATATTATGTAAATAAAATGATCTTACCTCAGTTTAACCGCTAGCGGTAAACTCATGTGGTTTTCATTTTAGCTTTGATTAGTTTCATCAAAAGAGGAATTTCTATATAATTTTATGTACCTATCTCCACCTATACACATTTATCGTACGATGCTAAAATTTCTGCACTTCTAAGTTTACACTTCATTTATCTCAAATCTCATTATTTTTGCTTGCCTCTATCCCAACAAAACGTAGTGAACTAATAAGTATGTGATTCCACACATTCAAAGGTGCATTCTTGATGGCCGCTTTCCTCAACGGCCTAACATTTGGGGAAACTTCCCACTTAACCCAGGCCATGACATATTCTGGTAAGTCAGACATATATAAGTATATACTTACGATTGGATCATTCTCCATTATTTCTATTTCATCACTTACCTCTTATCGTTAAAGCAATGGGGAACTATCCTTCTAATTAATTGATTTCAATGATACACCATTACAATCCCAATTGTTCGGAAGCTACTGCAAAACGTTTCAGCGCCTCATTGTTCCCCTTCTTTCATTATACATAGGGTTACCCTTTGACCTATTTCTGAAAACTATAGCCATAGTCGAAAGCTTGAAAAAACTCTGCGCAGATTTTCGATTAGCAATACTCATAATATCTATCCATTCAGAATTTTTCTTTAACATAGTATTAACCACTAATCTAGCGAAACAACTTGAGAGGCAACCATGTATTAAAACAATGGAGAGAACGTTAAACTTTATTTTACAAATGTCATTCGACGATGTTTGCGTAGGGACACAACACGATCGCTATTATTATAATCCAAAGAAGAGTATAAATATGTCGCCTCTCAGTAAAAAATTTATGACAATGTTCAAGGAAATTGAGAATCAATTTTTTAAACTTAAACACATGGCAGGAATGACGTCATAAACATTTTTTTCTTTATTTAATGACAAGTTAAGTAAAACACAATATGTTTAGTCCCTTTCCTGTAAGTATTGTTATACTTCTTCTCGTAATATTAGTACTAATAATAAATTATTACTACCAACGTTATTAAACTACTAAACTACTTTACTAAAATACGACTGTAAAAATACAAACGGCGAAAATTGCAAACTCTACCATACTAATTTTAAAGTTACGTAAGATTATTCTACATAATCCGTACATTTTAATACACTCCCAGAAGTCTGTAAGACTGCATAGTAATTAAGTTTAGATTAAAATAAAAACTCTGCAATATCAGTATATAGTATTACCGCCTGACATACAAAACTCATTGATAAGTATACCAATTGCTGTTGAAAAACTTACTGCTGTAAAATAAATGGCAGATCAAGCTTTAGGCACAGAATGAAATTAGTCATTTGAAAATTATTAATGTTGCTAAATAAATTTATGCCGTATTTTATTTATTCCAAATTGATTAGTGAATGAAATTAGTCATTTGAAAATTATTAATGTTGCTAAATAAATTTATGCCGTATTTTATTTATTCCAGATTGATTAGTAATAAGTAATTATTATTCATCTATAATACGCACTTCATGTAAAACTTCGTATACATAGATTCTATTAATAAATTTAATTTAGTAGTAAGTCCTCTCCGACGCCCATTAAGAAAGCCGTAAAATCACTCTTAAAACGTTAAGTTATAATCTGCAGGTTTCACCTTCAATTGGCCACAGGAATGGCGAGGCCTGGTCGTGGATAAGCACAGCACGGGTGGCGTTGGGGACAAAGTAAGTGAGAACCTGAGAACAGACTTTTCGCGCCTTTTCTGATCCGCACGCATTTCCTTCATTTCCACTTTCTGCAGTCCCGTCGGTTGTGTGAAATGTGAACGCTATCCCCATTCCTAACGTGACGTGAGTATTTTTTGTGTGCAGTGAAAATCGAAGAAACCTATACATAGAATGAACGCGAATTCTTCGTTGTTCTTTATTCAGCTGCTCCCAAATATACTACAATCTAATTTAAATTGCAAATAATTCCGATTGGGTTTTGCAAGGGGCACTACCTATTCAGAAATTCGACCATAATGCAGTTTTAGTTCTATACTCTTAATAGTATCCTTATATAAATTACTTTAATTTAATACTTACGATTAGAGTTATATTCTTCAATAAATTGTTATATTAGTTCAGTATAATGCAATTTCAATAATAGTACTCTAACGTAGTGAACCAAGTTTTAAGCCGCCATTTCCATTCCTACTACAGTTTGTTTTTGTTGCACTTATACTATACGGAATATATTGAATATATCTGTAGGGGAAAAGTTGCTGATCATCTACCGAGTTCTTGTTGTTGGCAAGATTGTATAAGCGGAAGTAATCCAACTCTGATTCTGATTCAATCTGTTTTTATGTGTATCGTGCACCAGACTAAAGGGTCTAGTTGTGAATACGAATCAGTGGGATGAATACAATCCCTGTATATGTATACAGTGATTATAACAATATTTACATTCCCCGAAGTTATAAACTGATTATATATTGGTTTATTTTATAGTTGAGGATGAGTTATTATATCGTCATTACGTAGGTATAACCAGCTTATATGGATACAGAGCTCAGTACGAGAAGCCTGTCAGTGACATCATGTGAGCAGTAGAAAAAATTGAAAATCGTTATAATAAGCTGTTTGGGAAAAAAACGGGAGAATCTTAGCTTCTTTAGACAGTTGTATGGGGACTTCAATATCCTGCGCTTATCGTGCAGTTCCTTTTTTTTTATTTCCGAATTGAAAAAGATAAATGATGGAGATGGTCTGTTACGACCAGGAACCCATAACCCCATAGGATCAAAGTTTTCTTTTTCAGAAGCCATTTACCATGGGTGTATATGTATTGTATGCAATGAAAAATACATTCTTTCGAACTGCCCGAGTTGACTATGCAACACACAAGGCTGTTTTTCTGGCATAACTTTTAAATATAAAGATGGTAGGGGTGGAATTTGTGACGCTAAGGGGAAAATATTGTCTTTTTTCTCGAATCCAACAAGGTATCACTGATCCTGGCACCCGCCCTGGCTGCTTGTGGGTTAAAAGTACCCATGGTATCTGGCCGAGGCTTGGACCATACTGGAGGAACTCTGGATAAACTGGAATCCATACCCGGATTCTCAGTCTCCATTTCACCCGAAAAAATGAGGGAAATCATTGAGGATGCGGGATGTTGTATTGTAGGTCAGACGGAAGATTTAGTTCCAGCTGATAAGCTACTGTACAGAGTCAGGGACACGACAGCTACGGTGGAACATGAAGACTTGATCGTTGGTGAGATGTCAAAACCTAGTAGTTATTCCATATATCTTATTATCGGCCTATCAAATATCTGTAGAGCATAAATTCTTTAAGTATTTTACAATCCAGTCCAGAATAATCATAAAAAAGATAGTTTCGAAATACTCGTTGATGCAAATTTTTCTATGTATTTATGTTTTACGAGAAACCATAATATTATATAAAATTTCACTTATAGCTAAATAATCGTTTATTCAACTTTACATAGCATCCATAGTCTCGAAGAAAGCCGCCGAAGGTCTGGATGCACTGGTTCTGGACGTTAAAGTTGGTACGGGTGCTTTTATGAAAAACTTACAGTCAGCTCGTAATCTCGCCCGCAAACTCGTATGTTTAATTTGATTTGGTTATGCTTTAATTTAGGAGATACAACAAGTTGCACAATTTTTGCACGCAAGCTCTTACTCTTTTTGTTTACCCCCGATTCCTTAACGCTCTCGGGCCGACCTGGCTCACGTCGCCTCGGTCGTAAAGACAAACATGGAAAATAATCTTTTACTCTTCAACATGCAAGTTTTCGTTAAGCATGCTTGTGTGTGTATAAACATTTTGCATGTTTTGGGAATACCAAAACGAAGGCATGGCACAAAACGTAGGCAGGCAGAATCTAGGTCCAAATTCGTAATAATGGTTAGAGTCAGTCCATAACATCAAACGAGATTATTTGTGCTGTAGTTTGCCAGAAACGCAGTACATAAACTGCTACAAAATAACTATTCCCCTCATACAATGTATGCACACGTATATGCACAAACATTACTCTGTCAAGCCCCGATGTTTGCCTGTAATAATTACAATAATTATTATTGCACAGCTGAAGCACCTTACACATTCGTATTACTGTGAAGGAGTTTTAAACTCAAGGTAATGTTTGTATTGATTTTCTTATTTACGTGGTAATGAGGTATGATGTTGACAGAATCTTTTCTTTGTCTCGGCTATTGTTGAAGAATTCCTCATTCCATAATTACACCGTAATTAGTTATTACTGAAAAACCTTTGGATACCGGTTACAATGGTAAATCTTTAGGGAATCTTAGAAAGCAGGCCACGCATGTTGTAATTAAAAGTTAGTATAATAATTAGTACGTTATCAAACAAGCTAATGCATTCCTAATGTACCTCGAGTGGTAGGTAATAGGTATGGAGTATTTAAGATTTTAGAAAAATCTTCAAATGTAGAAAATTTGAGTCTCCGGAATACAATGAGTGTTGAAAGACTAGGTAATAAGTATAGATTAAAATGGGGAGGAATTTCGAAAAATGTAGGAAAGTATACCAGGAAATTTATATATCACGGGAAACTGGAATTTCCCAAAGGACTGGTAGGAAACGAGTTACCCGGGAGGTGCTGTAGACACCTTTCAGCAAGTTTCAACAACGTGCCACTATTACGAGACGAATGATGCTATGTAGTTTTGCAACAAGAATGAAATCCATGAACCTCCGGTTCAGAATAGATACCTGTCCCACATTACACGACGAAGGCTACACATATTTAGGTACAAATGTGACAAGGTTATGCCAGACGGGTGTTGGGTAATGTGCATGTATTGTTACCAAAGTATCTGGTACTGGGATACCAACACATCTAAAAGCGTCATACCATCAGGTCCGCAACGTATCACGTCTATGTATATGCGGTATATATACAAGGTGCAATGTAGGTGACAATAATAAAAATGGTTATGGTTTCAGCCTGACTTAAGTGAGGATGCATGTTCGAGGCGCGTAGATGAAGGTCGTTAAGGAAAGTAAGCATGAAGAGAGTAGTCAAGAGTGTACCAAATACGCGCTTCATATAGTATTTTGTGTTATACACGCGAAACGTGGTACGTGATGATAATAATTGAATTCCAGGTGAAAATTGGCAATACATTCGGTATGAAAGTGACGGGAGTTATAACCCGGATGGATACACCTTTGGGTAATGCAGTAGGAACTGCTCTTGAGGTAGCGGAGGCGATCGATGGTCTGCAAAACAAGGGCCCTCAAGATCTTCACGAGATTATCTTAACTCTAGGTTCGATTTATTTTATGATCTACGTGTGATTTTATTATGTGGTTCTTTTACTACAAATGGACCTTTTCAAATAATACCCTCCTATATATTATTCTTCATCTTTCCCTTCACTATTATTTATTGATCCAATTTTTTCTTCAATTTCTCCTTCCTTTCACTACCACTCCTTCCGTCTCTTCTGGGGAGAGAGACCGAGCCGATACAGTTGCTTATTCTTTTCCGCTTGCTCAATACATGTCGTATTCTTTCTTTTTCCTCTCTCTCTCTCTTTCTCTCTCTCTCTCTTTTACGTTCTCAAAGTATCTTTCACTTCATTCCTTTTCTCTTGAAGCACACATTAGTTTCTAAGAAACTAACTTTTACAAGTCAAATTCACTTGGAAGAATAAAATCGTTTGCAAATATTAAAATATAAAGCTGTACAATATATGTAGTTGTTCCGCCGACAAGCTTATATCAGCCTTCAACAAGTCAGGTTTTGGGGTAGTGTGGCTCACTTGGATGCACGCAAGTATGTTACTTTGGATAAGAACGACCGTAGAGCCGATATGCATTATACTTTAACAAAATGTTTATAACAAAAAAGTATTTCCTCGTATATATGTAATACAGAGCAGTACTTTTTTACTTAAAAGAATTCCCCGTCGTTGTCACACTCTAAAGCTGCTTATAAAGCCGTTCTTCTAGTAGCAATGGCTTTTTCCTCGGGAAAGAGTCTTGCATGGAAAAAATTAAAATGAAATGAACCAACAACTTGTATGGTATGTACGTAAACTTAAAAGTCGTGTTGAGTGGGAATTTCCCAAGGTTTTTCATCCACATGCACCACTTCAATCCGCTCCACAACTTTTTACTGTCTATAAGACTAATAGTTTTTATGTCATTCAATATAGCCGATAATAGCAGTATCAATTCTTTTAGACCACTTCAACGTATAGTTCCTATAAACATATATATTAAGTGTTCCAGATTCTCTAACCGCTCTTCACATCAACGTACAGAAATATATAGGTTCTTCCGATATGTGCTTATATGACCGCATGAAATTATGTACATATATAAGCTGTTCAATGTTGGAAGGGCTGTGAAATTCATTTTTGTCTGCAGTCGCACTTTCTGCCTTGTTTTTCTTTAGTGCTGCTTGATAGCAGTTACATATGCATATGCGTATATGTATGTATGCAATGTAGAATTTCTGGAGTTGTCAAGCTTGGGAAGAGAAGATGCAGACACATCCAAATTAATTTTACTGTCTATCTTTATACGCCATAATCAATGTCTGTCTATATAAGATTACATTACATTGAAGATCTAAAGTTACGGATAAAAACTGCTCAATCTGTCAGCTTCAGTTCCAAGCTAAGAGAATCCAGACGTATATTCTTTCATTGACTGTGAATGAGGCAAGTTTCCCTTCATACACTAGATCTAGTAGTAGAACATTATACAGGATTTGTCATTTATATTCTGAATCGAAGGAACTATTTGGAAAGTCGAGAATTCATTTTGGCAGCTCGGATAGACATGTAAGGACGGGACAGCTCCAGGGGAGCTTCATATTTATTTATAAGTGTACCTGCAGTAAACTTCAGCCACAGATTGCAGCACACAAGGAAATGAAATTGTACAACAATCATCGATAGCAAATGGACCGATACGATATTAACAAGAATTTCGGTAACTTCAAAATCATAAATTCTAAACTTGATGATTTTGAAATTTCATATACAAACGCTGTGGCGGAATATGTGTAGATTGCACGCTCACCGACGTTCAAGAATGTCTTACAAACTTTAATATTTTCGCTCCAACTTTAGTGAAATATTTTTCAAAATTTTGCTTTTTCAAAAATGTCATTCGAATTGCAAAGTGCCTGGCGAGCTATCCGGCCATGTATTTTTATAGCTACATATGTACGATTCCATTGAAAAGTTTTAACATCGCTAAGTTCAACTGGACGAGCAAGGGCGATCATAATGGCTCCGCTCATAAAAATACATGTAGTAGAGGGAAAGGAAGGTTCAAAATTCATGTAAAAGGGAAAGAATGTCCAATATAAATGCATGTAAGGGCCGTGCTAAAAAATTGCGTAACTCTAAAAATATGTGATGTTATACTTTATATTAACATCCAGAAAACATTATTTTTTATTGGTGACTGTTGTTCCCGTAATAATAACTGATTGCTGTAATATTCAATTTGGTGAGGAGCGTTTTCCATCCTTGCGGAATACCAAGCATTGCACAAGTTGGAGTTTTGAAAACATAGGGAAATCTTTTAGCAATCATAAATGCAAATATATTATAAAGTCTTCTTCTATGTCTCCCACAGTGGCTATGTAAACATATCTGACATGCTATGAGCAAACAATGGCTGATTTTGATGGGTTTTGGTCTTTCAGTACAACAGCTCAAACAGAGGCCTTTCATCTTTTCATACCTATATGACTGCAATTATTTAGAGACTTACATACAGGGAAAGAACATACGTGCATACAAGGAAAGAACGGTTTTTGCTAGAAATACAAACGCATTCTTGGAAAAATAACAACCGGGCACAAGATATTTTTGAATAATACTACTAAACGTTGTGTGAATGGTAATCCGACCGAGGCAATTGCGCATCCAACTTTTAAATGATATCCTTTCCATTGTTTGTGCATCACAAGCAGGCATAAGTAGGTACATGTACCCTAATTAGGCAGAATGTAGTCGTTTTTTCTAAAATATTGCCTTCCCTAGACAAGAATCAAATAATGACTTTAGTTGAATCAAGAAATGTAGACTGATTTTGCTCTACTTTTTATACAGGGGAATAGGTACATAGGTCTGCAGTTCTCTATCACACAGTCATATACTTAAATACTTATATGGCAGTATACCTCCATAGTATGGAGTGCTATAAATCTATCTAAAACTGTCTTTGTTAATTTTTACTAAAATATCTACATGTAGGATAATGTGAACGGATGATAATGGCTATGCTTTGTTACTTTTGGGACAATGAGGCATCAGACAAATTATGGACTTGAATTAGTATAGTATTATAACCTTCAGAATGAAGAATGCAGAAATGGATGCCCTGTCTAGGTTTTCTCAGTAGTAAGCACGCACCTCACTCTAGCTCCACTAGCTTTTCATGTAATATCTTCGGTACTATTGTATTTTTACTAACTTACTATCTTCTCTGCAAACTTTATATATCTACATACTTTCTATTAAGGATCGGATCAAATATGTGAATAATAATTCAATGGTTTATAAATAAAAGAATAATGACGGGAATGAAACAAACTTCATATTTAAGGGTCTATTACGTATAGAAACTATGGAGTCAGCTTTTCTGACCAACGCTGTCAGAATGTCGGGTACAAGCCCGAAGTCAGTTAGTGAGATAAACAATAAGTGCCAATGTCTCTATAGAAAGAAATGGTAAGCCATCTAAGGAAGACGAAAAGGGTTGGCTAGCTCTCTTGCATGCTCAACTTGGTTCTTATAGTAGCAGTGAATTATTTAAGGATGACAACTTATTAGAATGGAAGACGAAGAAAGTTTTGGGAAGATTTTTTTTTTGACTCTTTTGAGACTGTCGTGCCTCTCCCTTTGCTATCCTTCAATATGCATCTCGCACTCTCAGTTCCTTTGTCGCCGCTTCAACTTTATTCCGTCTACTAACCCAAGACCACAATACATGCATAATGAGCGGAAGCTACGCAACATATAATTAAAAAGTAACTTCTATATTAATATAAATGCATGTCGTTATTATTATTATTATTATTACTAAGACTTTTCATCTGTCGGTGTTCCCTACATATTAACAGTAGGATCTAGGGATTGCAAAAACAGAGTCGCGTTTGCAAAATGGAATAAGCAGCATCAAAAGGAAAACCTACTACTACAGGAAGGCAGAATTTTTAGAAAAATAACTAAGTTTCCCCAATACTCAACATTTACTAGAGGTTTCACTAATAGGCAGTGTATGTATGTACATTACCGTTGCTGTCAGAGAAAGATGCATAAGAGTGAATGATAACTTGAAGATTGAACTGCTGACTCTCTCTCTCTCTCATACTCACACACAAACATAAGGAAGACACAGACACATAAGGAAGAGTTAGAAGATAGAAAAAACGCGTTGTGATAACAAGGAATAGTTGTGACAGTTGCTACAACAGAAAATTGGCTCCATTTTTCTTTCACAATGGCAGTGTTTAGTTATATGTATATACATAACATAAAGTGTAAAAAATAAAAAGCTTTTCCCTACTATTCCCGTCACCAATTCCCTTGAAAATTTTGAATAGTGACGTACTTTCCCTTGGACTTGATGTTGCTCTGTTCTTGCTACATTTCATCTAAATACAATTAATGTAACAATGGCAATACACTCGTATAGTAGAATATACACGCGTTTTGCATTGGCGTCTTGTTTTCCGCCAGTGTAGGGTAGTGTAAATTGAGTGAATCAGCAAAGGATGATGTAGTACATTTATGAAGGAAATGGTAATGCAATGCATAAGCAAAGGATACAGTACATTCCATAATGAAATATGTGTATATTACATACTTGAAAGGCAATATCATACATGAATGCAGGATAATGTAGACATCATATAAAAAGCACAAAAGTTTAGGCATCAGTAGAGTCGAATCATACGTACAATTCACGAATGTGACAAGTAGGATTAGATGAGACCGACGAAATCCACTTGTAATTCCTGTTTTTTGTCTTGCCGTAGACGTCTGTACTCAACATGGTTTACTCTATGCAATTCAGTGGAGTGTACTATTTATTTGTAGCAATGTTCAATCTCTTTCATTACAGATATAACAACACTGCTTACACTATTGAGTTTTGCAAGGTGTACTTGACTTAGAGCAAAGTGTAGCGGTGAAAGGTCCATTCAATTCTCTTTATAGTTAGATTTGTACTCGACAGAAGAACCCTTTTCCTACGTTCTTAAATTATCTGGATGTTGAATGCACTTGGAAAGTCAATAGCATTGTCCGCGTTGCTAAGTTCATGACTCTAACGAGGTTAGGATTCATTGTAACATGGAATCATGGTACGTACTTGGAAAGTTGAATTATAAACATTCTGTGATCCTAAGGAAAATAGGATAGTTCAGAAGAAATAAGAGGAATTTCTCAAAGCGGTAATTGTGTACATACAATTCAAGTACAGGTTACATTACATTTCAGTATAATTTGACGAATCCTTTTCTATGCTAATCACTATGAAGAGAAAATTCGGAGCACTTACGTTCTTTCTCCTTTAGTATGACATAATAAACCATAAGCTTGCGAAGAGTCTTCGTTGACAGAATTGTGGATTGCTCAAGGATAAAGTTTGAAGATTTTCATCGGTTTAAAAATGAGTTTTCCTACGAGAAAATCAGGATGCGAGTGAAATAGGCTTACGATTCTGTCCTTTAGTTGTAACGCGTACATACAAATATATGAGTTGAATTCAATAATATAATATATCTATAATGGTATACAGTATAAATAAACTACAACGTATTTTTGAGTACATAAGTCGGGCATAGAAGTATATTTATTATAGACGTCTCATTTGCCAGCAGGAAAAAAATGAAACCCTATCCATCTATTTGTATACGCAGGTACACTGTGCTGAAGTAATATAATATTTGAGATTTTTTCGTTTTTAAAGATGAGGCTAATAGCTGAAAATACCCTCCAGCCGTTTATTTCTATTGATTTACATCTACTAACTTGAAAGGATCTTTTTTATTCTGTTGAAAGGGTGGAAAAAAAGTTGTATGGTGCATGTAATAAAGACGGAGGAAACTTTCTGCAAGACTTATTTCCCCAATAGCAGACCCTCTAACCTCAAAATTGGCAATACAGTCAGTCACAAGAGCCCTCTGTTTTACCATCCTTTACTTATAGTCTTCTCACATCTACAGACATACACAAGTACAAACAGACCAATGATTCCTTTAAGGGAAATAAAAATTTTGGCATCCGAAGACACAAATTAGTATTTACATAACTTTCCAAGCAATTTTTGCATTTTGGTATGTAGAAGTATTATTCATGAGCTTTGTTGGTCGGCAGGGTTCGCTTTTATGTAAAACTTCAAAGTTTCATAAATATTTATTATGTTTAATATTTATGAAGGAAATATTATATCTACTTAATAGTAATGATTTTTAACCATATACTGTGAGTATTTGAGTTTTTACAATTTTTTGCAAACCTATCCGGAGTAAGTATACTGAAATAACGTGTGCAGAAGCTTTGTTTGTAATACGGAAAAATCCCATTTGACCGGGAGAATCCAGCTACGATAACATTACCAATGATAACATTATGAGCTATAAAAAACAAGCAAATTTGGGATGAATACCAAGTGCGCGACGTGAAGAGACTGAGCCACTAGAGATCCTTAATCGATTTGTTTGCCTTTTCTCTTGATACTCCCCGATGTGGGGACGAGTTGTTGAGCATAAGTCTAATAGTGGGAAAACGTGCTGGAAAAATCATTAGGATTACCAAAGTTTTATCCTTTTCTTACACTCAAGCGGCAATCTCTTTTCAAATGGAAATGATCGCAAAGGGAAATGTGTACCTATACACAAATAAGTACATGTAAGTATGACGATGGACGACAAAATGGAGTTGAAGGAATGTGGAAAGATGATCACAGTGTTATATATATGAATGTGCGTACAAGGATAAAGAAAACATTGGAAATGTGTTTATACATCAAGTATTCCCAGGAGTAAGCACATCACTATATAAAAACAGTTCATACTATTTCTATATACTATAGAAATATTTGTATATATGCATATATATATATATAGATATATTTTCCCTTTATATCCAGCATGTCATATATATCCTAGACGCATTATCCCTGAAAATTGGTTACATACATATGTGAACTAGCAAAATAATGGAATCTGCTTGGAATGCAAAGAATTTCATGTGAACGTCATGAATAGTTATTACACGAAAAGAGAGAGGGTTGGCAGATGTGAAAATAAAATTAAGGCAAGAGAACAAAATGTGATTTTCCATTTAATATGTGACTTGACAAGAAATTCATTTCCAAACTTTTCTATCTCTTTCTCTCTCTTTCACTGCCTGTCTATCCAAAAGAATTATACTATATTTACATAGGCTTATCAGTTGTTTCTCATTCATCTCGACCGACTCTCTCAATACATTCCGTTTGATGTTTCTGACAGGAGGTGTACTCTTGCAAGAGACAGGCCGAGCAGCGTCCCTAGATGAAGGGAAAAAACAAATTGAAGAATCAATAGGAAATGGCTCCGCACTGAAAAGATTTCACAGAATGATAATCGGCCAGGGGACCAGTCCGGAGGTTGCTGAAACGATTTGCTTTGGAGACAAATGGAAATACCTGCCCCGAGCACAATCCATCAGTAACATTACTGCATCCAGTTCAGGTTTGTACTTGTCTCATTTTATTATTACATATATTTCCCTTTCCTGTCTTGTCACGCGGGATTAGGTGGTGATGGAGAGCAAAGAGGATTTACAAGCGTTCCTGCAGTCAACGGTAGTCAAGTTAACAAGCAGTATAGAACTTTAAACTTCAATAGGGAAGTTACGACAGCACAACAGTATCACTTAATTTTGTATATAGAGAACGTAAAATATTCAGAAGTGTATAACTTTATCATTTCGTTTCGTTATTTGCTATAAGTTTTCTGTACAAATATTCCGTTTTTGGTTTCCGTTTTCGTTACGCTGCCAAAAACGCTATCGTTAATAACGGTATCATCCAATTTCGTTACGTTTATAACGTTATTTGATTAAAACTTCTATCTTCGCTTAAACGTCGTAAAAATTAAATACTAAGCACAGTATAACTATTTAAAACTGCCGAAATTTATATTTAAATGGTATCAATTTCCATATTTTCTTCGTGAACGTCTTGAGGCCGTAGGTGATGGTGATGGTGAGTTTCACCAATCAAAATT